>SJYT01066766.1:748365-770940 GCA_006410635.1 Cephalophus harveyi | reverse complement strand
CAAAAAAAAAAAAAAATCCTGAAGAACACAAGAATCAACTTGAACAAGTAAAAACATCCCTGTCCACTTACAGAAGGATTCATCATCATAAATATATCAGTGTTCCCTGAATTAATTTAAACTTTAATATAATCCCTCCAAAATCGCCATCAGGCTTTTTTATCTGAAACTAGACATTTTCTAAACTTCCTATGGAGAAATAAATAGAAATAGCCAGGGAAATTATGTGTAGGAAGAATAATGACAGGGAATCAATCCTACATTTCTCAAAACTAACTCTGAAGGTTCAGTCATAAAGAGCATTGTGGAGCTGGATTATGGACAAACTAGCCTCCTTAATATATAAAGAGCTCCTTGAAGTCAAGAAAAACACTAACAATCTAATGGTCAGTGTACACAAACCAGCAGTTCACAGAAAGCAGAATACAAATGGCCCTTAGATTTATGAAAATGCTCAATATTTTTCCTAATAAGTGCACAGTAATACTACACTGAAATAGCACTTTTCACTTCTCAGATTGGCAAAAATTCAAGTATTTTACAATGTGCTCTGTTGTGAAAATACAAAATGGTAATATCTGTCAAAATTAGAAATGCATTTACCCTTTGATCTAGCAGTGTCACATTCGGGAGCACAATTTAACAGCTTTATCTGCAGATGTATGAAACAGCATGTAGAAGTTTATTCATGGCAGTAGTGTGTGTAATCACAACGGACTGGTTCAGATCACAGGTCCCGGCACCACAGGAGACTGGGTATGTGAGCAGTGCTCCTCTGCAGTGGGATATTGTGCATTAGCTGTGAAGATGGAGGAGGCTCTCTGTAAGCCCAAATGGCAAGACCTCCTAGGTGAGGAAATGCAAGAGCCAGAGCCAGGTAGAGGAGGTCCTGTGCTTAAGGAGAGAACAGTTTGGTCTGTATATTCATATTTACTTATGTTTAGTCAAGAGAATATATAAGAAACTAATAAGGTAATTAAACATAGTGGTGGAAGAGTGTTTTTTTAAGCTAACATTTAATTTAATATTTATTTTCATTTTGACCCAGATGTCACATTTTCTGTGTTAAGATATGATATACTGACTTCCTGTACCCCTTACAGGGACAGGAGATGGAAAAAAGCTTCTCATTCTATACCTTTTGGTGGCATATTGATTTTTGAACCTTTAAATACACATGAACCACAGCCATGTGTAACTCAATGAAACTGTGAGCCATGCCGTGTAGGGCCACCCAAGACCGACAGGTCGTGGTGGAGAGTTCTGACAAAATATGGTCCACTGGAGAAGGGAATGGCAAACCACTTCAGTATTCTTGCCGTGAGAACCCCATGAACAGTATGAAAAGGCAAAAAGATAGGACACTGAAAGATGAACTCCCCAGATTGGTAGGTACCCAATATGCTGCTGCAGATCAGTGGAGAAATAACTCCAGAAAGAATGAAGAGACAGAGCTAAAGCAACACCACCACCCAGTTGTGGATGTGACTGGTGACAGAAGTAAAGTCCAATATTGTAAAGAACAATATTGCATAGGAACCTGGAATGTGAGGTCCATGAATCAAGGTAAATTGGAAGAGGTCAAACAGGAGATGGCAAGAGTGAACATCGACATTTTAGGAATCAGTGAACTAAAATGGAATGGAATGGGTGAATTAAACTCAGATGACCACTATATTTACTACTGTGGGCCAGAATCCCTTAGAAGAAATGGAGTAACCCTCAGAGTCAACAAAAAGAGTCTGAAATGCAGTACTTGGATGCAATCTCAAAAATGACAGAATGATCTCTGTTCATTTCCAAGGCAAACCATTCAATATCACATTAACCCAAGTCTATGCTCCAACCAGAAGCTGAAGTTGAACCGTTCTATGAAGATCTACAAGGCCTTTTAGAACTAACACCTAAAAAAGATGCCCTTTTCATTATAGGGGACTGGAATGCAAAAGTAGGTAGTCAAGAGATACCTGGAATAACAGGCAAATTTGGCCCGGGAGTACAGAATGAAGCAGGAAATAGACTTTTGTCAAGAGAACACACTGGTCATACCAGGTACCCTCTTCCATCAACACAAGAGAAGATTCTACACATGGACCTCACCAGATCAATACCAAAATCTGATTGATTATATTCTTTGCAGCCAAAGATGGAGAAGCTCTATACAGTTAGCAAAAACAACACCAGGAGCTGACCGTGGCTCAGATCATGAACTCCTTATTGCAAAATTCAGACTTAAATTGAATAAAATAGGGAAAACCACTAGACCATTCAGGCATGGCTTAAATCAAATCCCTTACAATTATACAGTGGAAGTGACAAACAGATCAAGGAGTTAGATCTGATAGACAAAGTGCCTGAAGAACAATGGACAGAGCTTCGTGACATTGTACAGGAGGGAGTGATCAAGACCATCCCCAAGAAAAAGAAATGCAAAAAGGCAAAGTGGTTGTTTGAGGAGGGCTTACAAATAGCTGAGAAAAGAAGAGAAGCTAAAGGCAAAGAAGAAAAAGAAAGATATACCCATCTGAATGCAGAGTTCCAAAGAATAACGAGAGAGAAAGCCTTCCTCAGTGATCAATGCAAAGAAATAGAGGAAAACAATACAATGGGAAAGACTAGAGATTTCTTCAAGAAAATTAGAGATACCCAGGGAACATTTTATGCAAAGGCAGGCCCGATAAAGGACAGAAGCAGTATGGACCTGACAGAAGCAGAAGATATCAAGAAGAGGTGGCAACAGTACACGGAAGAACTATACAAAAAAGATCTTCATGACCCAGATAACCATGATGGTGTGATCCCTGACCTAGAGCCAGACATCCTGGAATGCGAAGTCAAATGGGCCTTAAGAGGCATCACTACGAACAAAGCTAGTGGAGGCGATGGAATTCCAGTTGAGCTATTTAAAATCCTAAACGATGATGCTGTGAAAGCACTGCTACTCAATATGCCCGCAAATTTGGAAAACTCAGCAGTGGCCACAGGACTGGAGAAGGTCAGTTTTCATTCCAATCCCAAAGAAAGGCAATGCCAAAGACTGTTCAAACTACTGCACAATTGCATTCATCTCAGACGCTAGCAAAGTAATGCTCAAAGTTCTCCAAGCCACACTTCAACAGTACGTGAATTGTGAACTTCCAGATGTTCAAACTGGATTCAGGAAAGGCAGAGGAACCAAAGATCATATTGCTAACATCCGTTGGTTCATAGAAAAAGCAAGAGTTCCAGAAAAACATCTACTTCTGCTTTATTGACTATGTCAAAACCTTTGACTGTGTGGATCACAACAAACTGTGGAAAATTCTTCAAAAGATGGAAATGCCAGACCACCTTACCTGCCTCCTGAGAAATTTGTATGCAGGTCAAGAAGCAACAGTTAGAACTGGACATGTAACATTGGACTGGTTCCAAATCGGAAAAGGAGTACGTCAAGACTATATATTGTCACCCTGTTTATTTAGCTTACATGCAGAATACATCATGCAAAATGCTGGGCTTGATGAAGCACAAGCTGAAATCAAGGTTGCTGGGAGAAATATCAATAACGTCAAATATGCAGATGACACCACCCTTATGGCAGAAAGTGAAGAACTACAGAGCCTCTTAATGAAAGTGAAAAAGTTGGCTTAAAACTCAACATTCAGAAAACTAAGATCATGCCATCTGGTCCCATCATTTCATGGCAAATAGATGGGGAAACAATGGAAACAGTGACAGACTTTATTTTGGGGGGCTCCAAAATCACTGCAGATGGTGACTGCAGCCATGAAATTGAAAGACATTTGCTCCTTGGAAGAAAAGCTATGACCAACCTAGACAGCATATTAAAAAGCTGAGACATACTATGCTGTCAAAGGTCTGTCTAGTCAAAGCTGTGGTTTTTCCAGTAGTCATGTATGGGTGTCAGAGTTGGACTATAAAGAAAGCTGAGTCTTCTGTTGGAGAAGACTCTTGAGAGTCCTTTGGACTGCAAGGACATCTAGCCAGTCAATCCTAAAGGAAATCAACCCTGAATATTCTTTGCAAGGACTGATCCTGAAGCTGAAAATCCAATACTTTGGGCACCTGATGTGAAGAACTGACTCATTGGAAAAGACCCTGATGCTGGGAAAGATTGAAGGCGGAAGAAGGGGACAGCAGAGGATGAGATGGCTGGATGGCATCACCAACTTGATGGACATGACTTTGAGTAAACTCCAGGAGTTGGTGATGGACAGGGAAGCCTGGCGTGCTGCAGTCCATGGGGTCACAAAGAGCCAGACACAACTGAGTGACTGAACTGAAGTGTAATACATGCACAAATTTTTGTTTTGTTTTTACCACGTGGCTTGGAAGAGCTTAGTTCCCCAACTAGGCATTGAATCCAGGGCCACGGCAGTGAAAACAGAGTCCTAACCTGTGGATTTTCCAGGAAATCCCTACATTTATAAATTTTAGAACACATACAGAAAAGTAGATCAGAGACATAAAAGCATTCATGTATGTGTGATTTTCCCATTGATAACAGTTATTTCAACATTCCTGGTGTCTTCATTCATTCTGAAGTTTACCTTCAACACAAGAGCATCTGACATGAGAACATTTAAAGTAATAAACCATTTGTTGGAAAATGAAAACCTGTATCTGTATATAAATATCTTACTGCACTTAGCAAGTGGGAAGGCCATTGTGCCAGGCCTCTGAGTTGTGCAAAAGGACATTCATCTTTCACTGCCTGGGAGGGACTGTGCCCCTTTCACTGCCTGGGAGGGACTGTGCCCCTGGGTTTGAAGAACAGTGAGCTCTTGTTTGCAGTGAGCAGAACCCCCACTCTGGGATTATTTTCTCAAGCACTACTAGTTTTATGGCCACGAGCTGTTTTTAAGACTCTCGGTGTATAAACAATTCAACGTAGTCCTGCATTTGTCTGGAGACGATTCTAGTGTTCTGGTGGCAGTGGGTCAGGGCTCAGTCCAGTGCTTCTGTCTCTTATGTGAACCCAGCTCACCTCTCCAGCATCCTTTTCTCATCCCAGGGAGTGAATTCTGCGACCTGAGGACAGGAAACAGGACCCCCACTCTGTGATTTTCTCCGTATTCACATCAGAACATGAGTGGCTGTGCCCACTGGTGACACCGCTCAGGACTGTCCTGCTGCTTGGGCCTCATGTGACGCATCGTGTCTGGTGGTCTGTTGATCTGTGCTGTTTGTGTCTTCCTGCTCCCCAGGAGACAGACATTATAATCTGCATTAAGGAGAATAAAGGTAGGGCTTCCCCCACAGCATTCTTTGCCAGAATATTCTGAGGGGGCACACCTGCCCTTGCCCTGTGAACTTACACTCACAGAAGCCAGAGTCTGTGGTCTCTGGGTTCATCCTGGTCTCTGCTGCCTCCTGAAATCAGTTTGCAGACTGCATCTTCAGCCACAATGAACTATGTACTTGCTTCCTCTTCTCTGTTTGCTTTTCTTCTCTTCCTCCCCTCCCTCCCTTTTTCTCATGTTAAAAATATAATTCCCTGATACAATGATCATGAAGGTGGTTTTCCCAGTGCGAGGCTTATCCATTGCATTCCGAATGTGCTGACCCCTGCGGTTTTCCTAAATGTGGGAAAGTCGACTGCCTAATTTGTGATAGTGGGGGCCTTTTCCCTACTAAGAAGGGGAAAAAATACATACATACATACATACATATATATGTAAACACAGGTGTGCAATGGCAGGGGGAGCTTGCTTAGGAAAAAACCATTTCATTTTCATGCTCTCCCTCATCTACACGCTCTTTCTATGCTGGCCTTAATATGTCAAACCTGTAGCTTGATCTGGGAGAAAACAGAGAGACATGACAGAGGGCCCTTGAAAAGCAGCCGTGTGGAGGAGTGTGGGCCGCTGGAGCCCTACGTGTCTCAGGGGAGCTTCCCACCAGCCTGTGTGTGCAGCATGTCTGTTGCCTGCATTTCTGGGCCTTTGTAGTTTCAAGGACTGTTTTCTCTTTTAAGAAGGCACCTGGCCAAGTCAGGAGGGAGAGTGGGCAGCTGGTGACCACTGTCTCAGCATCCTGAGAAGTCAGCACCCTGCAGATCCCCAGCTCTCCATCCCCAGAAGTAGATACAGAGAGGGCTTGGATGGCTGATGGGGTGATTCTAAGCCAGTTCTAAAAGGACACTTGCTGAGCTCTGAGAGTGAGGGTGGACATGACCCAAAAACATTATTGTTCCCACCTGCATGGCAGCCTCTTCCAGACAGAGGTCGTTCTACACGAACAAGACCATCGCCGCTTCCTATATCGCTTCACCTACTCACACATGTGCCTCAGCTTCCGAATTAGCAGATATGACTTAGGGACACTCTGTGACGAGATATGTTTTATGAGCGTCGCTGTAAATATGTGGGCCTGGGTTTGACTGTGGCACCTCTGGTTTAAAAACAAAGGAGAGTGGCTTTGTTTTCAGGTGCCAGCACCTTAACCCTGTCCCCAGACACAGGCACTGTGCTGCAGGCGCCGTCTGAGTGCGCCCTCCCAGCCCCTTCTGGATGAGCCTCTGCAGACAACATCTTGCTGACACCTTTTAGCTCATTTATCCAAACCTTCATTCAAAGCGAGGCATCCCTTATGGGAATGACTTGAAAGCTGCATGCTTAATTGGCTTCCCTGGCTCTTGGGGATTATTATCCTGCGAACCTGAGCTCCTAGCACCCCTGCTCCCTGACCACCCCCTCCATCTCGCTCAGTCTGAACTTAAACAGCTGAGTCCAGTCACCACCTTATTAGTTTATTGATGTGAGGAAAAACACCTCATTATCAGAGCACCCTGAGAAGTAGGCCAGCGTGGGAGAGAGGAGGTCAGGGCTCCGGGCTGCAGTAAAAAGCAGATTCTGTCTGCAAAATCACCCTGCCCCTGAGAGAGTTTCACACTGGGCGTGCCCTCAAGCCAGCAGTGCCCTGCAGAGTTAGGAAGGTTTTGCAGTGTGTAACTTTTCTCCTTTTATTCTCAGAAACTCAGATCTTAAAATTCCAGCCCTCTCTACTTCTTGAATGGCCTTTATCCCCTAGAGTGGAGCGTGCTGGGAGCTGATGGAATTCAACATCTCCCTCCCTGTGAACACGTTACCCTAAATCACCAAGCGGTTTTTTTGGGTATTGATCCAGGAAGCTCAGTGAGCAGTATGACCACATTCTGTGGGTTGCTTTCCAAGAAGGAGAGCATCCATGATTTATGAGTCACACTCCGGTGTTCAGATTGCACTTCCATGTGTCAGATGTTTCATCTGATTCCACCAGTTGAGCAAAGATTTCTCAAATGTCACTGGGGTCCCACAGCTGCAAGAGGGAGAACCTGGGCATGAAGCCTGTTTCTTTGCCTCTCTTTCTCTTACTGGGCACCTCCCTGGATGTCAATTCCTGAATGTCTGAGGCACAATTGTTTAAGTCCCTTGAAGAGCCAGCACCTGCAGAAATCCCCCCCAAGTCAGCCAGCCTGTTATAGAAGCGGGGTTTCTGATGACCCCACTGCCTCAGGGCCAGTTCCTTTCCCTAAGATTTAGATTCCTTGCTTCTTGGTACCACCTGGAGCCCCTTCTGCTCACACGCCTGTTTCCCTGTCTCCCAACTCATCCTTCATGCTCCAGATCACCTCCCCCTCCACCTTGTGGCCATGGGCTCCCACCCAGTTAGTGCATGACTTTTGATCTAGGAGTTCAGCCTGGCTCGCCTCCTCCTGGTAGCTCCACTGTGTGTCTCCGAGGTGCCTTGATGCAGTGTACCCCAAATCCAACTCCTTGCCCTCTCAGTCTCTGATGACACGGCCCCCACCTCTCCCGCCTCTTTAGTGGTCTCACCAAGCAGTCAGATTTCCCGGCTTCTCCCATCCAGATCCCTCTAGAACAATCTCAAGTCTCCAGGGTCCTCCCCACCATCTCTGACCCTGCTGCACATGGTCACCACCCCGAGTCCGGCTTTCCAGCTCACCCTCCACTGCAGCTGCCAGAGTGATTCTTCAACCTGCAGTTCAACAGTCTTCCTCCTCGCATTCCTAGTGCCCTCTGGTGTCTTCAAGACCCCATCCATGAAGCAGTCAAAGCTCTCTGCCTCCTGCCTTCCCTGGCCACCTTCTCCCTGGCTCCATATCCCAGCAGGATTCACACCTGTTTTCCCACCCTCCACCCCCACTTTCACGTCTGCCCTTCCTTAATGGATGACCCCAGCTCTCCACCCCTCCCAGAGCCTCCCAAGCCCAGCGTCTCATCGTGAGCCAGAGCTGCTCAGTTGTCTCCCCAGGACTGTGAGCATGGTGTGGGTGTCTGTGTCCAGGACTGAGCCAGTGCTTGACACCTAGTGGGCTTGAAAACTATGCTAACACGTAACTTGACGGTGCCTACACATGCCATGTGCCCTGAGGTGGTGACAAGAGCTGCACACCTGGCAGCCCACTTAGCCCTGAAATCAAACTTTCCACTTGGAGCTGCTCCTTTGGAGACAGGCCTCTGGGAAGCACCTGTTGGAATATAACCGTGGGATGCAAATAATTCATATTATAGTGTTTACATAGATTTTATCAGTCTAAGCAGAGGTGTATGACAAGCTCTGGCAGGGGCTAGGGTCTGCAGAAACTGAGTGGTTTCAGGTGTTGGGCACATCCCCGCTCAGAAGTGGGAGGAAAGGCACATGGGCCCTGGGCTGACTCAGGAGAGAGGACAAGTATGGGAGCTTCGGGACACAGACGGCCTCCGAAGGAGCCTGCCCAGCAGCCAGGGTACCGGCACCCAGCAGGTACCCAGAAGGTGCTTTCGAGAACGCCTCAGAGCCTCTGTGCTTCCGAGAGTGTGTGCGATGCCAGCCCTTTCCCCACAGCCAAGGGAAAATGCCTTTGTACATAGCTGTTCCAGCTATTTTTTTAGATGAAAATTGGACTTGAGAGGTGAAAATGATGAAGACATAAAATATTCATCGCACATTCGTTTGTTCACACATTCCAAGAAGAAAAAGGAGCCCCTTCCTGGGAATTGCACTCACTGTTTCTCCTGTGTCTCCCCACAGTCATGCCAAGCTGACCTGGTGAAGGACAATGGCCACAAGTACTTCCTCTCGGTCTTGGCAGACCCGTACATGCCAGTAAGGACCAGCATGTTACACTCTGGTGACACGTTTCCTGGGGGCTCTGGGCAAGGTTGCTCCACACAGAGGGACCTGTGGTGGGAGTGGGGGCCCACTTACACTCCCAGCTCTGCCTCACTCGGACGATACCCTTTGCTTCCTGGCTGCTTTCTTAAAGTAAGTCACAATGAACCTTGATACACAAGCTGGTTTGATTTTGTTTACTTGAGTCCTTTTTCCAGGCACATCTTTGCAGTGAAGTAGAATCCACTGTGCCTTGTACCCTGTCAACCAAGTTAGATCAATGAGTACTTGTACATCCATAGTACTGGCAGTTCCTTTGGCCGGTGCAGGATCTGGACCTAAGGGGAGGCTAATGCACTTTATCAATCAGGAAGGGAGTTGGGGCGGTGGAGGTGGTGGAAAAATTGAAAGTTGAAATTTGAAATATATTTTATTGTATTAAGTTGTTTAAAAATTAGTAATCCATGAATAGCATATAAAATAATTCCCAATAAATGTTTTAAAATTAATATTTATATTCTCTCCCTCTAGCCCCTAGCTTAGTAAAGAGAATAAAATAAACACCTTAAGTATCAATAATTACTCAATATAACTTAATTTTATCAGAATGGTTAATGAAATCTAACAGCTCATTCACACAGTCATAGGTGCCTCTAGTTGTGGAAAGGAACTTTTGGGTGTAGTTTTACCCTCTCGTTGGTTTTCTAAACTAAATGACAATTAAAAAAAAAAAAAAAAAACATTTTCTAAAATCCAGGAAACATTAAAAACAGGATTGTTATAAAAGGTAAGCAAAACTGGCATGTTCCAACTGAAGTGTGGTATTTAAACGTCATCAAAGGTGGTTACATTTACACTTTATGTGAGCGTTGGAAATAATACAGCATGAGTAAGATAGAGGCCAAACGACTGAGAGAGACATCTGAGCTGATAGACGTGCAGCAAAGTGATGGACAAAGTCAGCACCAGTGGGCCCCACTTCAGCTACCAACACACTGAAGTTTTGAGGAGCTAGCCAGATTGAAAGAAAGGAAATTAAATCTACAAATGCCAACACCTAAAGTCAGAGGAGGGGCACAGTGGGTCATGGGTGAACCTCACAGTGACCCTGGAGCTCCACACGTGTGCAGCCCCAAGTCTGCACAAAAAACACAGGCCTGTGGACCAAGCCGCCCCGTCACTGGACGAGGACAAGAAGAGCTAATCCAGTGCATCCACGTCTGGGCAGGAAGTCAGGAAAAGCCTCTGTGAGAAATGGAAATTCCCCATGTGGGAGGAGCCACCAGCCAAGTGAGGAACGTGAAATCTCCAGGGCCTACCTGGAAGTGGCGAAGGCTGAACCTTTTCTGCAGGGCACCTTTCTGTATACCTTCACAGCCAAGGTACCAAGCCTCATGCCAGGAGCACCACTCTGCTCCTAACCCAGGTTCAAGTGACGTAAGCAGAGCTGGCACAAAGGAGGGTTGGCTCCCAGAGAACTGAAACTAATAGAATTCTCTGGAAAAAGAGTGAAGAGCATTACAAATAAGTATGTTTAAGATAACTGAATAGACAATTTGTTTTAATTGTGTCCAAAAATAAACCCTGATGTTTTTTCCCTCAGAAGTACTTTCTTGCCTGTTGTAAGAGATCAGTGTATTCTGTCCTTTTTACTCCTTCTCAAAAAATGACCAACTAGGATCTTTTAATAAATAGGCAGATTTTGGAGCGGGGGGAAAAAGAACCTGTAATGGAATATAGTCATTAGAAGCTCCATAGATGAATTAAACAGCAGAACTGACACACCAGTAAAGAAGTCTATGGAGAATTCATGTGGGAGGAAACAAAGAGGAGATATGACGGAGGTTCTGAGAGGGGCTGAGCAGGCTAGCTGCATTCAACAAAGGCTAGAGGGAAACGAGGAGACGCACAGTTTAGTGGAGAACTTTCCAGAATTGAAGAAATGAGTTTTCAGGTTTATAAAGCACAATGAGTCTTGAGAGGGTTCAATAAAAACAAATCCATACAAAGACTCGTCATAATGAAAGTAGAGAATGTCAAAGGCAAGAGTAAAAATCTCTAACCAGGACGTAAAGGAAGATTGTTGCAAAGATGTGGATGGCAGTCACCACAGTAACGGATGGAAGGCAGAGAAGGGGCCCTCAAAACACAAGGGAAACTGTCGCCCAGCGACCCTGTGTCCCCATGAGTGTCAGTTTGGGAGAGGGCAGAGCCAGCACATCTGAGGACCAGCGGCTTCTTAGGCAGCCAGGAGGCCCGCACTTCAGGAGGAGATGGAGCCCAGAAGTCAGTAAGAAGCATCAGAAAGCAGACATTGGCAAACATGCCATGTATGTAAGTCAGCATTGGCTGTAAGAATAAGTAAGAGCAGTCACGCTTGAGGGACTGAAACCAGAGGAGGAATACTGGGAATCCAAGGCAGATACAGAGAATGACTAACTTTAGACTTTGCTGCAGGTTAAAAACACAAGGTACCACAGATAGTTAAAAATAGACTGATGTCTGAGTCAGTAGAAGCGCAGAGGAGAGGAGAAAATGAGAATCGATCCGCCCACTAGAAGACCAGAAAGAAGGGAAAATGAAGTCAGGTAGAGACTGTGGTCAATCATTTTACGACCAGTGTGCTTGACCCCGCTGGTCTGCTTCCATAGGTGTGGGCAGGACGGGGCCTCTGATGGAGCAGAGTCACGCATCGTGCAGCATCAGATGTTGGGCACCCATCCGTCCTCCATGAGGCCAACCCAGAGCCATGAGACCCTCTTTAAAGCACAGTTCCTTTTTGGAGACTCAAAAGACAACAAAGCTGGCTCTCGTTACTTTAACTACACACCAGGCTCGTCATAAAGATCCTGAAAGGATAACTCTAGCACGTGAGGGTGATGAGTTTCTGCCACGAAAGTGCGAACTAGCCGGTGACTTCTGTTTTCCAGGCTGAGCACCGGACCATGACGGCCTTCATTCTGGCTGTAATCGTCAACAGCTATAACACGGGGCAGGTGAGTGTCACGCTCCTTCCCCACCCCTGCAGGGTCTGCCTGTGGGTTGCAGATGCACAGCTGCAAGCTCTAGGATTCGGAGCCCAGAGGAACTGTCCTGAATATATGTCTGATGAAACAGTGACCTCAGAAGCGAGGGAGAGGTTGGGGATCACACCAGCCCTGGAGGCTCCATGGGAGGAGTGGGGGTCCAGACCCTTTGTTTAGCCCCAGGTGAATTGAAATTGGTGGGATTTAAAATGCAGAAAATTGAAGAATGTCCCCAGCAATTCAGTGGTTAAGAATCCGAGCTTCCTCTGCAGGGTACATGGATTCAATCCTTGGTCCAGGAGCTAAGATCCCACATGGCCCAGCACAGAAAAAAAAGAGGAAAATTGAATACATCTTGCAAAGTGATTAAGCAAGGTTTCTCTGAGAAAGCTGGGGCGCTAGGGCCAGCCCAGGACCCCGCCCCAGTCAATGGTCGATGGGTGATGCCCTGTGTTGCCTGCCTTCTCGCAGGAAGCCTGCCTCCAGGGAAACCTGATCGCCATCTGCCTGGAACAGCTCAACGACCCCCACCCCCTGCTGCGCCAGTGGGTGGCCATCTGCCTGGGCCGCATCTGGCAGAACTTTGACTCGGCCCGGTGGTGCGGGGTGCGGGACAGCGCCCACGAGAAGCTCTGCAGCCTCCTCTGCGACCCTATCCCAGAGGTGAGTCTGTAACCCGGCCCCTGCAGGCGGAGCGAGGCCCAGGTGCGCCTGGGGACCACACCCCCGGAGCGTCCTGCCCGCCCCAGCCCGTGGATTCCTTGGCCCCTGGCTTGGTCTCTGATGCCTGCACACAGCCTGTCACCTGACCCTCGGGCGGGGCTGCCACTAGCCTCTTGTTTCCCTGCTCTGCTTGTCTGCACAAGTGGAGCTAGGCTGAGAGGACCATAGACGGGACTGAGCTGCATCTAGTAGGCTCCAGGGGCCCCAGCCAGAGCCAAACAGCCGGCTACGGAGTGACTGCCCCCTGTCCCGCCTGCAGGTGCGCTGCGCAGCCGTCTTTGCCCTTGGCACGTTTGTGGGAAACTCTGCAGAGAGGACGGACCACTCCACCACCATCGACCACAACGTGGCCATGATGCTGGCCCAGCTCATCAATGACGGCAGCCCTGTGGTCCGGAAGGTGCGTGGCCCCCACCTCCAGGCAGTGCTAGGCGCCTCCAGGCCGGGCTCCCTTGGCGCCCAGGTCAAGCCATGACCCTGACCTGACCACAACTTCGAGTGCTCAGTCCGCCCCCGGCGCACATCCTGCCGAGAGCCGACTTTAAATGTTTGTTTAATTCTCTCCAAAATGCGTTTCTTCACCAGATACTCGTGTGTTTGCTTCATTTAAAGGCATTTAACAGGCTGCGTCTCCTGGCAGCTTGTATAATAGGCTCCTTCCTGCCTGGGAGCAACACATACACACATCACGGAGATTCAAAAGAGCAGTAGCCACCCACAGACAGACGGAAAGGTTTGTGTAGTGTATTCCCCTCCCCGCCCCCATGTTTGTCAGCGACTGAACAGTTCTTTGCAGTTGAAACTTTGACTTCTCTGTTTCAATGTAGAAGGGCCATGATCTCCATCCAAGACCTCACCCCCCATCAAAAGTTGGCTCAGAACAGATCAACCCTCTCCTTCCCACAGCCAAAAAGGCCCATGGGGGGAACCCCACTATCTGTTGGCCACATTTCAAGGTGGCCTTGGAGGCCCACCCTGGAAGCAGAGACTTCTCTAGGACCAGGAGGGCAGTGCCATCCTGTGTATGACCCTGAGTCACCTCTCATCACCTACAGGTGCTGGGCTACTTCTCGGCGTGTCTGACATCCCTGTGCCGGGGAAGGGAGGCTGGGTTTCTCAGAGGTAGGGGTGGTTTGGAGGGTGTCTGTTTGGAGAGCAAGCCTCCGCTGACTTAGTGGCGGGAACGTTGTCAGGGCAAGTTCAGGTCAGCCAGGAAGAACTCATTCCATCTTGAGTTCCCTCAGAGAGCCATGAACCCAGTTACTAATAGGCCAGGTCATCTAGAGAAGTGTTAGCAATGTAAAATGATCCTCCAGGTGCCTTTTCATGTTTTTATTTTGCTTTCTCATCATTAGCATCTGTCTGAAGCTGGCTTCCTTGAGTCAGAGTCTTCTTTTTCCCAAGTCAGATTGCCTGTATGTGATCAAAGCAGCCGTTCAGCAGTATCCTTAATTGTCTGTTAAGATTCCTTTTAAAGAAAGGAACTCTGTTTTTCAGTTCTTTGCCCAAAAAACTTTAAAAGGATGTTAATAAAAATAGGAAAAATGTCCATCTGAGTCTCCAGTATCAGGAGAATGTTCTCCAGGTCATCAGGAACACAGAGACCGACCACTCAAGCATGTCCCAGTGACTTGACGTGGCCCCCGGCTCCTTTCCCAGCCTCACTCTACTTGCCATCCTTCCCCGGACCTGGGATGCTCAGGTGTAGCTAGGTCATTCCTGTGGGCACTTGGGGTTGACCTTTCCTGGGCCTACAGACATGGGTGCTAAGAAGGGCTCTGCCTTTGCCCATCCAGCATGAACTCACAGCTGCCTCAGCACACCAGGCTCAGTGCATGGAGCAGCAGTCACCCACCTTCAAGAGATACAGGGTACAAGTGCAGAGGCAGGCACAGAACAAGCAATTGTGCTAAAGCCCTCATAAGTGAGCCACACCCTAGAGACCAGGCCAGGTCAGGGGTGCTGGCCCCTTAGTTGGAGGAGGGGAGCCTGTGCCTAGGTTGTGAGGGACAAAGGACAGGGAGAGCGAGTGAGGCACGAGTGTGTGCAAAGGGCCAGGCACGTGAAAGAACATTGTGTGTCCAGGGCTGCCCATCCTGTGCGCTAGAGCACAGAGCATCCTCAGCATCCCAGGTCCTGTGCTGGGACTCTGCACCGTCACTGCCTTCAGGGCTTTTTCTCTTTGGGAGATGGACAGAGTGCAGGCCTGTTAAATAAGGGGACTACATTTGCTATGGAAACATGGGTGACCCGGAGGTTCAGGGAGACTGGGGCCCATGGGTTGGAGAGAGGATCCAGGCTTTAATAGGGTGAGTGACGCTGGCTCAGAGGCTGAGCTCTCATTCTCATCACAGCTGTAACCCTAATGCTTTTGGCAGCTTGCCTTTCCCATCTTTGTCCAGAGCATGTGGTGACAGTCATGGCACAATGCACTCTGAGGGGACACAGGCCCAGCCTGCTGGCCCAGGAGACCCAGTGCCAGGGCACCTGAGGGTCGGAACAAGACTCTGCCTTGAGCATTGCACTCCACGAGCTGACCTGAGCTTAGGTGTGAGAAGTCCCAGCTGTAACCAACTGCTGCTGTCTCTAGCTCGTGGCAATACAAGACGTGTCAGGATATCATGGCAGGGCTTCGTAAAGTCACACGTCTGCAACGTAAAACACTTGCCCTGTTGACTCCTGAACGATGAAAGCATCCTTTGCTGGAGGAGGCAGTCATGGCAGAGAGGGAAGATTTTTGCTTGTTGACCTCTTTAATGAGCTTACTTGATAAAATCAAGAGTCAGCAAGTTCACCCAAATTATTTTGAACTTGAACTTGTGCGGGAATTACATGATGGCAGCTTGCCCAGTCAGCAAGCCGCCCACACCTGATCAAGAAGGGCCAGGCCCTGGGGTGGGGGGAGGGGAGGTTTGTGACCACCCCACTGTCACCCTGCTTTTCTCAAGGGCTGACCAGTCCAGCCCTGTGACCCTTGCCTGCAGCTGACTGGGTGCTGTCTACCTTAGCAAAGAAAGCAGGACACCACACATTGCATCCATTTTCTCTAGTTTCCATTTATTTAGCAACCACAGACCCACAGAGGAGCAGTTCCTGGCGTCCACCTCCCTTCACACACGTCTGACTCCAACTGAACCTGATGAATGGCATCAGAGGGTATTTCCCATCGATGCTCAGGACATCTCTGGTGGCAGCGATGGGACAGCCGAACCACCTGGACTGGAGTGCCTTCTCCCACAGGAGAGCCCAGAGGCCGTCTGGACAGAGCAGACGGGCTCCCTTTCCTGCAGCGCTGCCCTGGCCTCCTGGGAGCTGAGCTTGATACTTGGTGGCTGTGGGCCGAAAACAAATGTCAGCCAGGAATTCATTGTTGGAAACATGGAGCAGGGGCAGCCCTGGGGACCACCCAGGAAGACACGTGGTCCAGCCTTCCGGGCCACCACAGGAGGAGCGTTAGCCGACTCCCCTCGGGCCGTGTGTGTAACCAGGAGTGATGTCCCTGAATCCTGACGGCAAGTCACCCAAACAGTCGAACCATTTGTTAAAGATTATGCTGTGTCCGAAGGGAAGAGGCTTCACTCCGTCAGCAGATACTTGTTAAGCGCCACCTGTGGGCCAGGCCCTAGGTCACCAGACCTCCAGAACTTGCACTTGGATATGGTGCAGGGTGGAAACCTCCAGAACTTGAACTTGGAGACAGGAGTGAAGGTAGAGAGCAGGGATCCCTGGCGGAGGCGGAGGCCTCCCCAGGCTGAGCGGACAGCAAGTGCCAAGGCACGGAGCAGGAGGCTTCCTTGCTCCCAGTTTGAGCAGGAGGCTGGAGTGTTGAGGTGGCAGGACCACTCTCCTGGGCAACGGGCTGAGGCTGCTGGCTGGAGGGGCCTGGGTCACCATGCTGGTATGCTTCCAAGGTCTGAGAACAACTCAAGCCTTCCACCAACCTCGCTCTGGCCAGACCTGCCTGAAGACCTCTGAGGGCCGGAGCCCACAGCCACCACCCAGCAGGAGGAGTTTGACCAGCCCTCACAGCTTTCCCCAGACCAAACGGTCCGAGACCTAGGAATCTGCTTCCGGTCCAGCTGAGATGTTTTTACCACTTCAGATTGAAGGGAAAACCTGTGTCTTCTGAAGACAGTTCAGGCTTCTTCCTAAAGTAGGAAATGGCAATTTGGCCTGTATTCTTGCCTGGAAAACTCCATGGATAAGGGATCCTGGTGGGCTACAGTCTGTGGGGTCGCAAAGAGTCAGACACGAATGAGCACACATGCGGGCAGGCTGCCTCTTCACTGGGAGGGGCCGGTGGGCAACCCCTCGACAGCCTGTTCCCCAGCACTGTTAGACTCAGGGACAGGCTGGGTGGGTGGCAGGATCAGCAGAGAGAGACATGGGTCAGGATGATTCTAGGGTCTCACTGAAGCCACCAGAGGGCACAAGCCAAGCGTCCCTGGCAGGGGCTGAATGGAAAGGGGTGAGTGGCAGGCCCTGGGCAGGTCAAGTTGGGTTTTTAGAGTGCTCAGTGGGCATGCAGGTCAGCAGTTGGAAGGACCAGCCGGGGTCTCAGAGACAGGATCAGAGAGGTGAGTTTGGGAGTAAAACCCACACACATGCCGGGGAGGCCAAGGAGTATGTAAGGGTGAGGTAGGAGAGAAGCGGGGGGTCGCCTAGCTTGTTGACACCTCAGCACAGCTCTCCTGGCCCTGGGTGTCTGAGGGATTCACCGAACAATAAGGGGCTCTCAGACTTTGGCCTTCTGCTAAGTATTTTTCTAAAAAGTAAAATAAAGTTGTGGGAACCATTTGAATAGTGATAGGAAAAGTAGTACAAACCTACATCCAGGTTTATTTCCCGTGATTTTTAGGATCTCCAGGTCATCGGGTCCCAAAAGAGATCAGGTGTGTCCTTACCCTTGGACTGAGGCATCTGGGCCCGAAGTCATGTAGAACTTTCCTGTTGCCTTTTGGGGACTGGAAAGCAGTGCGTCCTGCTTTAATGCCCAGAGCTCTCCGTGGTGGTGACCGTAGGAGGCCCTAAGGGCTCTTCGCTGTCCCACTCTGGGGTTTCTTCCCCCTGTCCTGCTGCTCACACCCAGCGGTCAGCAGTCTCTCCTCCAGGTGTCCGGGGCGTCCCTCAGAGGCCCTCATCTTCACCTCACTGCTTGTTCAGAGGTTTCTGCCCACACCAGACACTCAAGGGTGCTGTGTTGAGGGGCCAGCCCCTGTCTCAGCACCAAGTGCCGTCTGTCCGCCACCCCACCCCCGCCTTTTCTCCGTGGTGGCTTGAGCGCTCAGTGCCAGCATGCACGTCTCAGTGCTGAGTTCTCTCCCCACCCCAAGTCAGTGTCGCTGTCTCTTCTCCTGGCAGGAGCTGGTGGTGGCTCTGAGTCACCTTGTCGTTCAGTATGAAAGTAATTTCTGCACCGTGGCCCTGCAGTTCATGGAAGAGGAGAAGAACTACCCACTGCCCTCTCCAGCCACCACAGGTAGGACCACCGCAGGTACGGTGCTGAGGTGGAGCCTATGCAACTCGCTGGCCCAGGGACCCCGGTCTGAACTGTCAGCAGGCCCCTCATTCTGTGGGGTCCTGAGCCCACGTGTCAAGTCCTGGCCACACAGACATCTGCAGTTCTTGTCTTCTCAGGAGACTGGAAAGGGCAAGAAAGAGGGCCTCCTTCACCCTCTGGTTTCTTTCCTTATTACTCTTTTTGGAAATCAAGTCACAGAAACCTCGAAGGGTAGGAGGTGCTGCCGTAGGGACTGGAGGTCGCTCTTTCTTCCCGTCACAGGTCTCACGTCAGTGTTGCGTTAGGCAGCTCCCCACCTCACATTTACTGACTATATTTCTTCATCTTGGGCTGCCTCAGCAGAAGCCACAGCACAGCCATCTCTGCAGAAAAGAGGCCTTGTGATCAGCCATGTGACCATGGCTGCATTTAGTACATCCGGGAAGGGAAGGGCCTGCATGCCCTGGTGAGGGGCGGTCCAGGGGAGGCCAAGCCAGCAGACAGCTGTCCCTGCCCACTCCAACTCTGGCTCTGTTTGGTTTGGGGGCAGCAGCCACAGGCAGGTCCCAGAGCACCTGGTGGGGGTCTGGGGGAGACCACTGTGTGGGGGCCTCTAGCTGAACTCTTACAGAATGCCAAGCATGGCTCAGGGTCATCTGCTCCCGCTCCCCTCACTGTGGTCATGATCTTGTCCAGCTGACCCCAACACACATGTGGCAGAGACCCTGTTGAGCAGAAGGGCCCTGCTGTAGAGTCACATCATCCAGAAAGAAGCCACTGTCACCTGCTGTCTAACCACCTTTGGCCTGAGCCCTCCATTCATTTACCCTCTCTCTCCTCTCCTCCCAGAGGGTGGGAGTCTGACTCCCGTGCGGGACAGCCCCTGCACCCCCAGACTGCGTTCCGTGAGCTCCTACGGGAATATCCGCGCCGTTACCACGGCTAGAAACTTAAACAAGTCTTTGCAAAACCTGAGCTTGACGGAAGAAAGTAAGAGCCCAGAGGCTGGGTGCTCGAGTGGGGTGGTTGTGGGTCATCTCCTGCCTACCTGGACGTGAGCAAAAGTCTTGGTTCAACACTGAGGGTAGCCAGTGATTGTCCTGCAGCCCCACTGGCATGCCCAGTCCTAAGCCCCCAGCACCCTCCCCGAGCCCTGTGTCCGGAAGCCCAGCCCCTCTGCAAGCCAGGAGATGGGGTGGGTGTGTGCTAACTGCCCCCTCTCATGGCGGTGACCTGCCAGCCGGTGGCTCGGTGGCCTTCTCCCCTGGGAACCTGAGCACCAGCAGCAGCGCCAGCAGCACCCTGGGCAGCCCCGAGAACGAGGAGTACATCCTCTCCTTCGAGACCATCGACAAGATGCGCCGCGTCAGCTCCTACTCCTCCCTCAACTCCCTCATCGGTGAGTCCAGCCTCCCCTTCTCCACCTGTCCCCTGGGCACCCACGGGTTCCCGCCTGGGTGGGCAATGCTGAGACATGCTCAGTGGGAGGAGGAAGTGAGGATCGTCTTGCTGTGGCGGCAGGAACCTCACCCTTGGACTCTGGTCTGACCCAAGCCGTCCGGGGAGCCAGCCTTGTCCTTGGGCAGGCCGCAGGACTCCCAGGCCTGCAGAGCAGGTTGGTTCTGCCCTCAGGAGACGTTTGGGGTGTCGTGGCCTGGGCGGGGAGGCTCCCAGCATCTGATAGGTGGTGTGGCCTCTGATGGCGCCCAGGGCCCCTCAGAGGAGGCATGTGTGAAGTCCAAGGTCAGAGCCCTGCTCCAAGGGTGCAGACGGCCCTTCCCTACTCAAGTTCCCTGGCCAGACCCTCCCCGCCCACCAACCAAGGACCCTCCGCTCTGTGCTTTCACCTTCAGTCAACCCAGCAGTTTCCTACTTGACTGCCTGGACATTGACATTTGAGCCGAGGCTCAGAGAGGTCTTGTGTTCTGCCTTGAGTGGGGGCCCCCTGGTTCTGCTGCTACGCTCACTGAGAAATGGGAAGTTACCGCATATCCTCACTGCATAACCAACCATAAAGACTTGGACCAGTGTGTCACACCGCATCATGTGTGTTTTGTTCCCAACTTAAGGAGTTATAGACAAAGTTAAAGAGCCCAGAGCCCCTCCCCATTCCCCGTGCAAGGTTCCCACGAACTTCCGCCCTTTCCCAGGGCTTACACGTCGCGTCTGGCGCTGCACATCCCCTGTCCTCACTCGGCTGGCGGCTGTGTGTCCGTGCTGCTCACCTGAGTCTCGTTTGCTCCCTTTCATGATCTGCTGCGACTCTCTTGTCCATTCTCCTGTTGGTGGACAGTGACCTTGCTTTGACTTTTCCTTCTTTCCTCCTTTTTTAAAAAGCAGACTCAGGATTTGGCCCCAGCTCCGCCTCCTGCCCTCCCCGCTGCACTCAGTGATGCTGAGCTCCTTGGCCCCTGGGCTCCTCCCCTTGGCTAGCGAGCTTTGCCTCCAGCTACCTCATGGGCTGCTCCTCAGTCCAGTCACAGTCCTGCTCCAGTGTCACCTTAAAAGAAGCCTTCCAGGCTCCCCCAACCCCAACCCAGAATCGCCTTCTGCAGTTGCTCAGCATCTCTCTCCGTCTCTCTGCTTTCCTCCTGAGAACTTTTCCCCAGCAGACTTACGATGTATGTTCCCATTTATTCTGTCTAGTTCTGTCTCTGACCAGGGATGTCAGAGCCATAAGTGAAGGAACTTTGTCACCTGCCATAGCCCCAGCCCCCCACATCCCATGCCAGGTATACAGTAAGTACCCATAATGTGCACAGGCATGGGCTGCAGCAGACACCCTGCACTGTGACACACGTGGGATCTGGCTCCACACAGAAGGAGATTGACCGCAGAGGGTTCCGTTCCAAGGAGGACAAGCTCCTGCGCACCCCCAACACACACCTGGTCCAGTCAGGCCTCCCCACCTGATGGGAACGGACAGACTCCTTGTGGTGTTGATTTGCATGTCCCTCGATTACAGTGAGGTTGAGCTCACGCCTCCCCTGCTCCCACGTCTGCAGTCACTTGCAGTATTAATTACCCTCCTCTGTGGTTGGTACTGTTTTCATTAATGTGCAGTTCTTGGTGGTTTGCTTGTTTCCATGATACTCCCTCTGCCTCTTGGCTTCACATGACAGTGTTCGATGTTTCTGACTCACCAGTGTCGTGATCTGAAGGGGCAGCGGGTCCAAACATGCTTGCCATCAGAAGCCACGAGACCGGTCCTCTGCCAGCCCTAGAAAGCCTCAGGGCTAATCCACAAGACGCACCTCCTTGGGGTCCGTTAAGAGTCTAGATGACTGGAGGCTCCAGAGCTAGTTGCTACCACCACCCCGCCCACTGCAGTACAGCCCGGAAAGGGGGATCCTTTTGTCCTCGATGCTAGCTTGGGGGTGAAGCGGTGGTGTTTCATTTGAGGCCACATGAGCTCGGAGGGCACAGCCACCCCTTCCACCCCAGCCACATTCCGTGTCCTCCAGGGACTTGAGAGCCTTGTCACTGATTCCTTCCTCCATACAAAACCTGATTCCTGAATGTTTTTTAAAACTGGAGAAAACCGAATTTTATCTGTATATGGTTCAGATCTTTGAAAACTTCAGTGGGCAAGTTTCACAATGAGCTGGAGCTGGAAGCAGCGCTAAGGAGACGAAGTGACTGTGGGCCAGAGCAGACGTCCACCTGGTAACGCGGTGCTTACATAAGTGTTTAAAATTCATAACCTACACAGAATCCCATTACTGGTAGCATTCGCCTGTTTAAAGCCAATTTTTTTCTTTCATTTCAACCAAAGAACAATCTCTTTAGCAATCTCTTTAGCCTCTTTGACTGAATATTGGAAAAGAGGTTCTCAAAACCATGGCAACCTAGGACATCTATTTATTCCCATCTTCTCCCAGAAAACTGGCCACTCCCAGGCTCCCCCTTCCCCGCACTGTCTCCAGGGCACTGGAGGTCTCACCTGCCGAGGGAAGTGCTATCCCCCCACCGCAGCAAAGGCTGATCGCACGTGTCTCTACATGCCTGAGCGTGTCTGCCCAACGTCTGTGAATCTGCACTGGGACCTGGCTCTGTGTCACCACCTTCTGAAATCTTTGATGTCTCCCTCTATGTGTTTCTCACCCACTCAGCCATTTAGCCCTACCTCCGCGTGTGTCCCCAGTCAGTTCCTTCCATTTCTGGGCCCCCTACCCCAGGACAAGGCATTGGCTTTTCGCTCCCCCCCCCCCCCCCCACGCACACCCCCCC
>SJYT01066766.1:701872-748205 GCA_006410635.1 Cephalophus harveyi | reverse complement strand
GCTGCAGAGCAGACCCCCCCCGACCACCACCAACATCAGCTCTACACAGACCACCATCCAGCTGACACCATCACAGAAACTCATTTCCTATAAAGTCCAAGCTGTGGCCAGCACTCAGGTCCTTCCTACTGAGAGCTGCCTGGCCTTCATAGCCCCCGCCACTGCACGCACCACCCAGACCAGCCGCTGGCCCCTGAGTGGGGCCTGGGCACCTCTGTCTTTACTCCCCTTCTGCACCCGCTTCTCCATACAGCAGTGTCGCCCATTCCTCTCTACCCTGACTTTCTGTGGCGTCTCAGGAGGTCCCTGACCCATCAAGTGCCTTCATGTTACACACTTAACCTGCAGCATCACATCAGCCTATGACGTTGCTGTCTTAATCAACAGGTTTGCTAAAGCTGCTATTTCTTGCTCTCCCGTGTGGCTGGCAGCCTCTCCTCCCTTCATCACCTGCCCTGCTCTTCCTCACCTGTCCACCCGTTGCCCTTCTGTCCCTCTCTCCCTCCCTCCGTCTCTCCCTCTCTGAGCCTTACCCCATTCTGATGTCCAGAGTAGGGGAGGGAAGGCCTCGTGCTTGTGTCTCACCTTGTCCTCCAGGTGAGACAGGGTGGGGGGAGTCTTCTGAAAGGGTTGTATAGATGCATTACCCAGTCTACCCAGGGCTCCATCCAGTAAGCAAAAGAGATGGGCACCCCAGAGGGGCTCAGTCAGGGTTACGAAGAGGGGAAATACAGAACCTCCAGATCCGGGGGCTGATTCCCAGGGAGGCACCCGGCCCAGTCCTGCAATAGAAAGTCAGGGTCAGTGACCCCTAAGACCCAGGCAACAGGTCACAAGTGACAGCTCCTGCCTCCAAGAGGTTCCACCTTCCTTCTCCAAGCTGCCCTGCCCACCCCCAGGGATTCTGGGACCCAGAGTTGGCCACAAAGCTGTGAGCAAATTTTCCTACACCAGTGCCATTTAGAAAGTTGTGGCCATTGCTCTGAAAAATAAATCCTAAAACCATTAGTTATGATCTTTTATTACTTTTAGTCTAGACTTGAAAATAGGCTCTCAGCACTCATGGGGAGTTTGGTGAGTGCCAGACACTGTGCCCTGTCTGAGCTCGCTCAGCCCAGCAGCACCCACCCCACTCCCCCATCCCCCGAGGGGCTACACTCGGGGGGTCCGAGCTCTGCGCAGCTCCGCACAAACTCAGAACTTTCCCATTAGGGACAGCAGGTGTAAAACCAGGACAGTTCACAAAACAGAGAGGCTGAGATGGGGTGGTCAGCGCCAGGAGAGCAGTGACGAGGGGGTGGCAATTCCAGGCTCCTGTTCTGTTTTTACTAGTAAATCGTATACTATTCACTGTGGTCAAAGACAGTGACAAAAATTAGATTTTTTATTATTCCCTATTGGACATGAATCTGAGCAAACTCCGGGAGATAGTGAAGGACAGGGAGCCTGGAATGCTGCAGTCCATGGGGTCGCAAAGAGTCGGACATGACTTAGCGACTGAACAAACAACAAATTGAATCAAAAACAGAGCTGTCAAAGTCGAAATCTTCTGCAAGAGAGTCAACGATAGTAATAAAAACAGATTTTATAAAGTAAACGGGACCCCTTTCTCAGTACACAGTGCCACCCTGTACTCCTTCTGCATGTTCATGCCAGAGGCCCCTTGGTTAAGGTTCTCATGGGCCCCTTGGCCCCCACTGTTCCCTTCCTTTCCCGGTCTCCCTGTTACCACATGTGTGTCATCTGTAGTCAAGCGGACATTTACTGTGCCCGTCACAGCCTCTGTCACACAGAGAAGCTACTGCCCTGGTCAGTCTGAGCTCAGAAACAACAGGAGAGAGGTCTGCCCAGTGGCTGTGCTGAGCATGAGGGGTCTTTGTAGGAACGTCCCATCCGTGGACCGCTTCTCCTGACTGAGTGAGCCACGTCCATGAACGAGCTCCACCTCGTTCCCCCTGGCGTTGTGAATCGGGACTGTGCACAGAGCGAGTGTGAAGCCCTATGGCTGGAGTGGTGGGAGAGACCTCCCAGGCCCAGCCTGTTGGAGGTCAGCCTGTGCAGGCAGCTGTGCTCCTACAGAATCATTCAGAGGCCGTGGCAGCTGTCGGCACCTTTTCCCACAATGAGGGTGGAAGGATAAGGTGATGGGAGTTTTTGTAAATGCTCCCTGGAAGGTATTTTGTCTGTAGCAGTCACCTGAGGAGCAAGGCCACTTGCACACACGAGTGAGAGGTTAGCCTCCTCCAGCTCCATCACGCTGCAAACAGGAACCACAGTCGCTGTGGAAAGGCAGCCGGGGCCATGCCGCCTCCCGTTACGAATGAGGTGTCGGCCGCAGCAAGCCAGGACTTGTCCATCAGCGTGGACGTGGGGCACACCAGAGAAACTGACCTTTACTCTGGACCTTCATTTCCCGTCTCTCTTCTGTGATTTGAATGTCTTATAAAATTCATTCCCTTTGAACAATAGTGTCCATCAAGAAACACTGTCCTCCAGTGGCCCTTCTTGTATGTAAATTCTTCATAACTAGAGGGACTTCCTAACCAGGGGCTGGCCGGTCAGATGACGTGTGATCACAGCTTGTTTGAAATCCTCTTTTACTCCCTGTCGTTGAACAGGCACTTTCTTTTCAACAAACCAATTGTCCAGTGTCCTCCGAGTAAAAAGGATGCAGTGGGATGTGGCTGTCTTCCTCATCCAGGCCTGCAAGGAAGTCCTGCCCCTTTCTAACTTTTCCTTTCAGAAAGATCTAGCCGCCAGAGGTGAAACTGTGTGATCAAGCCTGTTCACCACTTGGAATTTCTGAATCTCGGGCTCCTTAGCAGATAACAAAACCAGAACTTCCCATAATTCCAGCTCTTTTAAGTGTCCACCCCCAGTGCATGCTTAGGTCATCAGAAGAGGGAGCTATCCCAGAAAGGCTGCCCCGCCTCCACCCCCACTCCCAAGCACACAGTGGCAGCTCCTCGTTATTAACAGCTCCTGTTTCTCTCTCCCAGGAGTTTCATTCAATAGTGTTTACACTCAAATTTGGAGAGTCTTGCTGCATCTGGCTGCGGACCCCTATCCAGATGTTTCTGACTTGGCTATGAAAGTGCTCAACAGCATTGCCTACAAGGTACGTGTGAAGGGTGCTCTTCACAAAGTTCTCAAGACCCTGGTTTTCAGTTATGAATATTCATGCAGAGAACTCCAGGCACGTTCCGGTCTCCACCATGGTTTAAGAACTTGGAACAAGTGTTTTGAATCCAGAGGGTCACGAACTCCATGTGCAGCTTGTGTTGGGGCATGTGTCTCTGCTTCTGCTTGCCCACATCGGGTGGGACGTCTGTGTGCCCTGTAGCGACGCCCTCTCTTCCATTCCCAGCACCGGTATCCTACGACTTCCCTTATTCATGACCATTCTGGCGCAAGGAAACTCTTCCAAGAACCAGCTTTTGGTTTCATTAGTACAGTTGACTCCTGCACAAACACAGGGGTTAGGGGCACCAGCCCTGACCCCCTGCAGCCTGTCTTATCCACACCTCCACATCCCTGGATTGTATACCACCACAGTGGGTGTTTATTGAAAAACACATGTGTTTAAGTGGACCTGTGCAGTTCAAATCCATGCTGTCTGAGGGTCAGCTGTGTTTCTCTGTTGTTTTTCATTCTCCATTGTATTAATACCAGCTTTTAGCTTTATAGCTTCATTTCTTCTGCTTACCCTGTTCAATTTTCTCTTCTGATTCTAGTTTCTTACGATGGAAGCTTAGGTCATTGATTTTAGTCCTTTCTTCTTTAGGGACTGTAAACTCTCCCAGTTCTTCTTGTGAACTCTGGGAATTATTTGACTTTTCAGTGGTTCTTTCCCCACCCTTACGGATTTTCACCCCACCCTCAAGCAAAAAGTAATCGCAGATTCAGGGAGCCTGCCCTATAGACCCTGGAAGCCCTCTCCTCTCTGCCCTGCAGATTCCATCCACCCCAGCTTCCATGCTGCTCCTGTCTGTCCCCTCTGCTTGCCGCACTGCCAGCCTATCTGGGTGCCCTTCCCCCACCACAGCCAGGTCTGCGGGAACTGCCTGCAGGCCAGGAGCTGGGCAATGAGTTCCCTTCTCTCAGAGACCACAAGCCTGCAGTACCCAGTGTCCGAAAACAGCTGTTTCTTTTTTCCCAGCTGGGCATGGCAACCCACTCCAGTATTCTTGCCTGGAGAATCCCATGGAAAGAAGAGCCTGGCAGGCTACGGTCCACAGGGTCACAAAGGGTCAGATATGACTGAAGCGACTTAGCACAACGCACAGCACAGTCTTTTCATGAATAGAAAGATGAGATGCAGCAATAATGAATGCCAGAAAGAAGTCACTCATTATAGCATTTTGGAAGATTTTTATAACTTTCTGATTAAATTTTAGGCTTACAGACAAGTTGCAAGAAGAGTACAGGGAACTATCGTCCCTTATCACAGTTTACTTGCTGTGTCTCCATCCTCATCCGACCCTAATCACTATCCAGGGGTCGTCCACAGACTGCCAGCTACCTGAACACAAGTGGCTCATAATGTTACTCGCAGCTTCACTCCTGATCCGTTATTTTTTTTAAACTGATTATCAAGCTGTCCCATTTGCTGCCACCTCACTGGGGTTAGCCTCCCACTTAGCCCAACCTCCTGCAGCACCTGGCCTCCTGCTGACACCATATTTGTTTGGTGTTCGATTCCTTCACCAACATATTTCTTCACTGGTGAAGTTCTGTCTTTTCCTTTTCTTGTCTGTGGCTGCTATTTCAGCTCCTGGTGGCATCACAAGTAGTAATAACACAGCCTTGTTATGTACCCAGTTTTAAACTGCTGTAGCAACCAAGCTCATCTTCCTTGAAGGAGCAGTGAGGATATTGCAGGAGCACATCCTAGGTTTATCCCGGGCCTCTGGTCACACGTGTGGCTCTCTCTGGAAGCAGAGACTCCCAGGTCCACAGTGTTCACTGCACTTTTGTGGGCACTGCCAGCCTCATGCAAAAGTGCTGGGCATTACTGTCGGCCCTCTCGGGCTCACTGGGTGGTTTATTTCACACGGACCTCCCCTTGACCCCAGTGAGCCCCTCGCCCACTTTCTTCATCATCCCGCTGCATGACTAGCCACAGAGGCACCTGAATGCTGTCCCCACCCTGGGAGTGGGGAGTCTTCTCCATGTCTATAGAAAAGAGACCCGTGAATTAAGTTTTTTCGCTCTATAATACAAAACTGAGAAATAGTGCAATCATCTCCTTTTTCATCCAAGAATAGGATTGATTCAAAATTAAACTTTTCTAAAATACATGTTTGTTACAGCATATTAGGGTCCGTGCCCAAGAGAGGGAGGAAGTACAGTCTTGAGGAAGGAAATAGAGGAAAGGAAGGCAGTCCCAGCAAAAGGCATAGTGGGACTCAGGTGGGCCTCTGTGAAAATGAAGACTCCCCGCCATGCCCAGTCCTGACCTCACTGATGCTAGTTCTCCTCCTGTGAGGCTGAGGATTGAGGGAGCCCAGGCCCCCAGGAGTGGGGCTCTGCCAACTACCAGCCAATTCATCACAGTCACCACCGTTGCTTGAAGTGAATTCTACCTGGGACTTAGAGTCCAAAAAGAAAGTTTACATTATTTACCTAGGAAGTTTGGTTTACAGAAAAATTCCTTTCTAGATAAAGAGAGTCGTGCGTTTCATAGATGTCCATTCTCAGTGCTCTGGCTTCCAGGTCCTCTGCCTCAAGTTAGCCCAGAATTAACTGTGAACCATCCTTTGGGGAGTCATTCCTCACGCACGAATCCAGCTCCTTGGTGTGCAGTTAACAGGGACTTCTCTGAAACTCCCTCCCCCAAGAGAGAGCAGCCAAAAGCCTCCTTTGGTGTCCTGAAGCCTGACTGTGTCAGGATCCAGTTAGGAAACTCCTGTCCTCATCACCCTCGTCTCTGTAGGGTGTTTGCCCTGAATTAGACTTTCCCGAGTTCTTATGAGGCAACAGGTTTCTGGGAGAAGATCTGCAGAGTGAGAAAGTGCTCAGAGCTGGAGGCAAAGCAGGCATCTTGCTGTGGCCCAGGCTCCCATGACAGAGACCGCCCCCGTTAACGGCAGGGGGCAGGGAGCAGGGAGCACAGGTGGGGCTGGCGTGTGCACATGTGTGTGTGGCCCTGCAAATCGTTTCTGTTTGCATTGGGCTAAGAGGATACATCTGAGCTAGATTCTGACAGTTAACAAGATGTTTGCTGCCCTCTGAAGAGCTGGCCTGTAGCTGTGACCGTGACCTCCCGCCACTGCCCTCCCTCTTCTGGCCTCAGCACTTGCCTTGGGCCTTCATCAAGCCCACCTGCTGGCCCAGTGACTCCAGTGCGGCATCATGGAGGGGAAATGACAGGGCATCTCAACACCCTGGAGCCATGGGCAAGAGTGCTCACGGTCCGTGATGCTCCCAGCAGGGTCTTGAGGTCTCACAGACCCACGCTCCATCCTCCTTCATAGCAGCCCAGACCTGACACCCAGCAGGCACGCCGGTGTTTCTTTGTTACCCTTTCCTGACTGTATGCTCTCTGTGAAACAGCAACTGCGACCAGCCCAGAAAGGGGCCTCTCTGAAGGGTATCTCCCACACCTGCTCCCTGAGCAGCCTCTGTCCACACCAGTCCCACAGACAGGTGGGTCTGTGTGACCACTGTCCACTGAGGCTCACTGCTGCAGCTCTGCAGCCATGGATGTTTGCTGCACAAATAAGAAATGTTAGGCAAAGAAGCATCATCTAAGCCTAAAGCCCTACAGTCGATCACCAGTCACAGGGCTTCCCCAGCCAGTGGCACGCCCACCTCTCAGGATCTCTAGAACAGATGCAAAACTAGAGCTGTGTGGCAGCCATCAGTGTGAAGTGCATTGAAGAAGCACGGCTGTCTTCTTTGCCCTCAGGCCGAGAGAGAACAAGCCAGGGTTGTGCCGCCTCCGCCGCTGGAAAGAACGGGAGGCTGAGTCAGTCACCCCCAGCCCACACCTTCTCTCCTTTGGAGCCTCCTTGGATGGGGGCCTTCAGGATGGGGGTCCCTGGGGAGATAGCTCTGTGGGCTGCAGCTCAGGCAGCAGCAGATCCTCTGGGCTTGGGGAGCCTTTGAAAGGTCGTGGATTCTGCTAAAGTCTGAATTTCAATCCAAAGTCTTTCTCCATCACCTCCCACTGATTTCCTGGAAATTTTGAGGAAGCACCTAGTTTCTTAGCTTAAATTTCTTTTCTCCTTTTAGACCTCTTAAGGAATCGTTTGGCTCTCAGGCTTTGTTGGGTGTGTGTGTATGTGTGGTGTGTGTGTGTGTGTAGGTCAAATAATGTAAATACCAGAGCAAAACAAACATGAACAATACAACTTTTATAATTCAGAAAACAAAAAAACAGCCCTTTAATAGGCTGGTTATGATCCAGTTCTAGCTGTTTTCATTTCAAAGTGAAGGCTTATCTGGAAAACATTGATAGTATGTTGGTGGTTTTGTTTTCTGTAACTTTCTGCCTGTGGGCTGAACATAGGTATGGCCTTCATAACTGCCAAGAGAATGATCTGGAATGGGAGGGTCCTCTGTGAGTAGCCAGTCCAGGGTTCTCCTGGAGCATGTGATCATGGGAGAGAGGGCACAGACCTGGGTCTCATCTCTGTTCACAAAGTGCTGCCCCCAGGGGGTTGTTTTGAGCCTGCCCTGAAACACAGAAGAACAGTGAGGCTAAGCCTGGGCAGGCTCCTTCCGGAGCGCCAGCTCTGCCCAGGAAGCTGCTCCTTCCAGGGGAGCTCCTGCCCCAGTGGGCGCCTGGGCGTGCCCAGCCCTCATTAGTCATGGTGCAGTTTCGTCACGTGTTTGTCATATGGGCGCGGGGGGATGCATCCCTGGAGCCTCACTGGAGCAGGTGAGTACCTTCCAGAAGAGCTACAGAATATCACTTTACCTACAGGGTGGCATTTCGGGGGAAATTTTCAAGTAGGACCTTCCATTCCTGTGAGATTTCCTCAGCCAAAAGCCCTTTTCTGTGACTGTGAAGCCACTCAAAAGCAGCCACCAACCTCTGCTTGTCTTGTAGCCTCAGGTCGTCACAGTGACCACCCCCCTCACTTGTCCCTTTGCTCCCTCAGGCCACAGTGAATGCCCGGCCTCAGCGCATCCTCACCACCTCCTCCCTCACGCAGTCGGCGCCCGCCAGCCCCACCAACAAGGGCATCCACATACACCAGGCGGGGTGAGTGGTGGGCAGCCCGCCCCCCAGGGCCTGGGGAGGTTCCCGACACAGCCTCCCCCGCCCCTCCAAGTCTGCGGGTTCTCTCTCACTTATCTGACCCCATAGAATCCTTTCCTACCTTCATCTGCACAGCTGTTCAGCAAAAGCAGAACTGAACCTGATTCCATTCAGGATTTTATCAGAGGGTCCATGTCTTCCAACGAGTGACCAGCAGGTTGGAACCCTCCTCGTAATCGTGTTCACAGGGCAGTGCGCTGGATCCTAGCGGAGCACATGTGCCCTGCACCCTCCTAGGGCTGACTCACAGCCCTGACCAAGCTTGCCTCTGGCTGCACTGGTTTTCAGGGGAGGATAGTTCTTAAAACCTGTTCTTAGAATGGTTCTTAGAAACTGGAAAGGGTCATTAATTCAGCAACAGCAGTTCAGGTTTGGAAGTCACATCAGCAAGTCAGGTGACTGAGGCTGTTCCAAGCTGGTGACCCTCAGTCCATTCCCAGGATCTGGGGGTGAGTGGGACCAGTGGAGGTTGCTTGGGGTTTGGTGTCAAAGGAATGGGCTCTGGGTAAAACGCAGTTTCTTCTTCCCCAACGGCAGAGGCTCCCCTCCAGCATCCAGCACAAGCAGCTCCAGCCTGACCAACGACATGGCCAAGCAGCCCGTCAGCCGAGACCTGCCTGCAGGCCGGCCAGGCGCCACGGGCCCTGTGGGGGTGCAGTACACGCCCCACTCCCACCAGTTCCCCCGGACGCGGAAGATGTTCGACAAGGGCCCAGACCAGGTACAGATGTGGCTCTGAACACTAACTTCCGTCAACATTCAGTTACACCCCATGGGTGGGTGTGGTCTCTGCAGCTAAGGTAAACAAGGCTATTCAGGAGAGGGAGGAACTGGCACCTTTGTTTGTCCAGGTTGCCAGAAAACATACTAGGGTGGACTCAGAAGCTGAGGCCTTGTGTCTTGTCGATGCTTGCTGCCGTCCCGGCCAAGCGGACACAATATAGAGAGGGCATTCGGGATACACCAAGGATGCATCTCAGCTCACCAGTGACCAGTGATTTTAATAGGAAGGTCACAGCGGCCTGCAGGCTGACTTTGGAACTGGATCAGGTATTGGGGGTGGACAGGTGTCCACACCTGCTGCTAGCCCCACCCACCTGGCTTCAGAGCCGCCTGCTCCCCTTGCCTCAGTGGCCAAGGGCCAAAAATGGCCACAGGCACCTTTGTCAGGTTTAGCCTCCCAGCTGGACTCTGCCTGAGTCAGCCAGGCAGGAGTGGCTGACCCACAATCTGTGAGTCCTGGCCCAGCAGCGCTGCAGTTCCCCCTGGCAGGCGGGAGGTAAGACCTTGTTGCTAACCCCATCTCTCTGGGTAGCAGAGACTCCTCTCTGAGGCACTTCTGCCCTGTCATGTGCAGTGAGGCCAACCCCTGCCCCGCCAGCCCAGCCCACATTGGTTCTACAACAGGGAACAAACTGACCCACCGCCCCACCACAGCACCAAGTGTTTTAAGTTTTGACGTTTAGAAGTCCCAGATGGCCCGAGCTCTGCTGCGCCCTCGTCCAGGAGCCACAGGGCAGGCCAGGGTCCTGCGTGTATGGCTGGCCCAGTGGGAGCGACAGCCCAGGGACCAGGCAGCAGAGGCCCCGTGTGGGGCTGCTAGACCCAGTGCTGAGGACCAGTGTCAGGCTCTGCAGCCCAGCCTACCTCGGCCGTTTCCGGGGGACACTCCGCCTCTTTGCACAAACTCAGAGCCCTGTTTTGACAGTCAGGGTTCCTTGGTCACCAGGACACAGAAGTGAGGGGACCATAGAGATACTGTCCTCAGAAGCCTGACTACTGACACCTATGCCTTGGTCTCCAGAGTGGGACTGTCTCAAGCTCACAGAGAAGGTTGGGGTTACATGACTAACTCTGTTTCTGTCTTCTCCTCTCCTCTTTTCCAAATGCCCCAAAGACCACCGACGACCCAGATGATACTGCTGGACACAAAAGTTTCATCTCGGCCACGATGCAGACAGGGTTCTGCGACTGGAGTGCGCGGTACTTTGCCCAGCCTGTCATGAAGGTAGCCGTGCGTCGGCAGCTCTCAGGGTTTAAAGCCAAAATTCCCCAACCAGCACTGCCCTCGTCTCCTCAAAAGCGAGCAAGGGCCTCCAGAGCCCCGGCCTCAGGCCTGGGTGTCTGAACCCTTCTGCTCTGAGCTCAAGGTCTGATCCCCACTGGCTTGCTCACTGTGACCCTCAGGGGCCGTGACTCCCACCAGCCCACATGCCATTGTGCAGGCCTGGCCCTAAGCCAAGGAGTTGGGCAGGCACAGGGCTGCACAGGGCTCTGTTGTGCCCACTGGCCTCCTGTTCCACCAAGCATGGCTGTTAAGGGGACACCAGATTGCTGTCATGGAAGCTGGAATTAACAGTCAAAAAAACAGCAAAAGAAGCTGACTTCACTTACCTGCCTTTCTGAGCTTGCCAGTACAAAATGTGTCATTTTGTCTTGATTGGCAAAGTCACCCAGGAGCTCCCCAGGCTTAAGCTGCTCCCGGCTTCAGGGACTGTCAGACCGAGCTAGCTAGCTAGGGCTAATCTGACTTATTCTGGGACATTGCCTTCCAAGTTTGATGATATGACATGCCCTTTCGCTGCAGACTTGGGCCACACATTCAGGGTGCCAGGGTGGAACAGGGTGGTGCTGTCAAAACAGAATCTTGGTGCCCATCTTTTTACACGGAGCACTGCAGGGTCTCATTTTAGACTTTGATGGTCTGAAGCACGTTCTTACCTTCCTTTCCCCTCATAGATAATGGAAAATTGAAAACTGCAGCTTATTCTTACTTGTTTATCAAGCTGTATATCCAAGAAATTTCCAGGAAGAGTGTTTGGACTGTATTACAGCTTTTCTCTTACTTTCCTGTTTCTCTGTAGTGATACTGGCTTTTGCCAATTACAACACAGAATAATGGTTGTCAGTGCCTGAGGCAGGTGATAAAGGAAAAGCAGTCTCTCAGTAGCAAAAACTAGAATCCATGTAAATGTCCAGCAGGAGGAGAATGGTTAAAGAAGGTTGAAGTACTTGATATAATACTACTGAAGCTACTGAAAAATAAAGCTTTGAAATTAGTAACTTAAGAAAATGCTCATAACAAAATTTCCTTAAAAGGGGAAAAAAAAACAAGACATAAACTGGCCACGAGATGACCAGAGTTTCCACACTTAGCACACGGTACCTTTATAGTCTGGAGCTGGAAACGGCAACCCACGCCAGTATTCTTGCCTGGAAAATTCCTTGGACAGAAGAGCCTGACAGGCTACTGTCCATGGGGTCACAAAGAGTTGGACATGACTGAATGACTGAGCATGCACCTTTATATCAGGGAAAAGATACATTAAAGAAATGATCCCAGGAGATCACTGAGGCCTGTTACAGTCAACCAAGTGTGTTGTTCATACCTGGGTCCACCTGCTCCCACTGATCTCTCGGGCTTCCCTGGCTAAGGATGGAGAGAGTGGGCAAACACAAAACACGAATTTGTCCCAGGAGATGGTTCGTTGCTGGTGCTATGGGTAGCAAGTCATCCTTTAGATCTATGGTGCGTACTGTCTCCTTTGAAATTAAGACGGGTGAGTCTAGTCTAGTAGTAACAAACAAATCCATGATATAGTCTTCTGCTTCAGGCAAGTGTGGTCAAGCGACACAGACTCTAGGTGGCTGGTCCACCATCTCACTGAAACTGCAGTGACTGTAAGTCACAGAAGCTGCTTGGTAGGACGTTGAGCTGTTGTTCTCGAAGTCTCTGGGCATGCCTGTTCTCAGTTCTTCCTGTGGGAAGAAGTGACATAGGTAATCCAAAACACATTTTTCTTGAACATAGACACAAACTTGACTTTTCCCCTAAGGATTTGCTTTCCTTTCCTAGGCATCGGATACTTAGAATACAGGCAACCCTCTGTGAGCACACATCCGCTGACCTTGGAGGAAGGCTCCTTGGGCGAGGGCTGCCGTTTGTGGGGACCCCTATATATGTGTTTACATGTTTCACTCAGGTGCTCCCCACAGCCAGCATCTGCTCTGGGACTGAGCCATGCCTCCCTTTTTTTTCAGCAAGTTCCCCTGCCTTTGTGCTCCTGTGTGTGTGTGTTCTAGCTGGGAGTGTGTCAGAATTCCCGCTGGGGAGGGTCCCACATGTCACTAGCCTGGAGGAGACAGAGACTGTGAGCCCAGTGGTCTGTCCCGGTGCATCATGCTGGCTCCCAAAGTGGACCCTGCAGTGCAATGAGGGGAGAAGGGTCCCCACAGGATGAAGTCAGCTTTCACTGCGGAGCCCGCAAGAGGAGCCGGAAAACAGTTGCTGCATGCATGTTCTTTCTGACTCGCCCTGTTTGTGATAACAAACTCCCATTGGATGTAGCTTGAAATGACAAGCTCGAGGTGTTATGGTTGAAAATGAAGTTGTTACAGTGAGTTTTGTCTGTAATCCCTGTTGGCAACTTAGGGTGCTTAGGACTCAAGTGATTTTTCTTTTACTTTAATTAGAGACCTTTTCCAAACTTTAGAAGAGGACATGTTTAATCTCATTGCTTTTTTTTTTAATTTTATTACTTTTTCCAGGTGTTATTCATAAGGGCCTTCTTTTATTAATTTAATTAATCATTGAATGACACGTTTGTGCAATAAAATGCATTAGGAACTTTTTTATTGCCCTGTTTCATATGCAAATTAAAGATAGCTCAAGGCTAGGATTGTACCTCAGAAAGGACAGAAGAACCCCAAACTCTAAATCACTTCAGAGGTAAGCATAGGAAACTACATTTTCACCAGATAACATAATTATGCCCAATATTTACAGTCACATGCAGTTAATGGTTAGTGGGATTGAATACTCAAAGCATGACTATAATGACAGTTTTTGCTGACTTTTTATCAGTTCAGTCAGATTTCTTACAGGTCTGTGTGACCAAAAAGAACTACATTCTGGACTGTTCTCCTTTGATTGATGGCACCCCTCTCTCTTCTCTCGTTTGGTTTCCAGTGTTCATATCTTACTTTAGGCGGGATATTAAAAATGATCTGTCTTGTGCTTAAAAAGTAGAGGCATACTGAAATTTGTTCTGATTATAAAAATAATATGAATTCTTTTTTCATTCTCAGGTTGGTAAATTTCAAAGATTGATTTCTAACAAGAGGATGGATTACCAGGGGGTATAGGGTAATAGAAAGTCTCACACACTATGGGTGGCTGGTGAAAGACTAGCTTGGTATAGGGTATAGTTCAGTAGTAGCTATCCAAGCTATAAATGGGTAGGCCCTAGAAACCAGCAGTTAAAGAAAGAAATGGCAACCCTCTCCAGTTTTCTTGTCTGGAAAATTCCATGGACAGGAACCGGGTGGGCTACAGTCCATGGCATCAGAGTCAGACACAACTGAGCGCAGCACGGAAACCAGCAATCCCACTCTGAGAAGCAGATCGTAAAACTGCTGCTGTGCCTGGGTATGTAATAACTTGTGTCAAGAAATGCTGTTACAGATTATTTGTAATAACAAAATTTTGAAAACAAAAAAGAGAATATTAGTAAGGAGACAGTTAAAAATGATTCATCTATGTAGTAGACATAGACGTTAGTCAGTGAGCTTCGTCTCTTCATCCCATCCTTAATGGGATGTCCTTGATATAGTAGATCAAATAACACGATAGTCCAAGACATGAGCACAGATGTTGTGGTTCCATAGATTTGTGTAAGCATCAGGGGAAGCTTGGAAGGTGACTCTTCATGCGATTACTTCTAGAAGGTAGGACTGGAATCAGGGCAAGGGACCGTCCTTTTTACATTATATACTTCCAGCTCTTTGAATTTTTTAAAAAGAACAATTGTTTGTCTCATAATTCAGGACAGATTAAAATATAACATTTAATTACAAAGAGAGCTTTATAAAAAAATAAGAGCGAATACTTCTTGTACTTCCATTTCGTTGTATGGAGGCAGCATTATTCTGTTACCAAAACCAGTCAAAGACATTAAGAGAATAAAAATCTACAAGCCAGTATTCTTCATGAACATGGACCCAAAATCCTTAACATAATATTCATAAATAAAATGCAGCAGTACATAAAATAGATTCTACACTGGTGACCGAGTGGATTCTATCCCAAGAATGCAGAGTTGATTCAGCACTTTTAAATTAATCTTATTACTGAGCATATCAACAAACTAAAGAAAAACCATACGATCATCTCAGTAGCTGCAAAAAAAGGATTTGATGGAATTCAACAGCCATTCAAAATAAAAACTCCTAGCCAACTAGGAATAGAAGGAAACTTCTTTACTCTTATACTGGGTGCCTACAGAAAACCTACAGTTAACATATTTTCACTGATAAAAGACAGTGCTTTTTCTCCAAAACCAAGATGTCTGATCTTACCATTCCCATTCAGCATCCTCCCAGAGGTCCTAGACAGTAAGGCAGGAAAAGAAAATGTGTACACATGGGAAGGGTAAAATAAAACTCTATTCACAGACAATATTGTATGTATAGAAAACCCTAAGTAATCTGAAAGATGCTGCCAGAATAAGTGAGTTCAGTAAGATTGCAGGATACCAGGTCATTATACAAAAATCTGTTTATTTCTGTATGAACGATTGGAAATTACAATAACATCCCTCCCCCCCCCAAAAAAAAACATGAAGTACTTAGCTACAAATCTAAAAAAAAAAAAGCAAAATCCAAATGGTGAAAAATGAAAAACATTGATGAAAAAAATCAGAGAAGACTTAAATCAGTGAAGACCACATTCATGGGTTGAAAGACTATGAAGTTCAGATGTCATTTCTCCCTAAACTGATGTATATAGAGCAATGCAGTCTGAATCCAAATCCCAATAGACCTTTTTTAATTTATTTATTTTTAATTGGAGGATAACTGCTTTACAATATTGTGTTGGTTTCTGCCATATTTCAACATGAATCAGCCATAGGTCTACATATGTGCCCTCCCTCTTGGACCTCCCTCCTGGCTTTTTCTGTTTAATCAACAAGCCTATTCTACAATTTATGAGGAAAAGCAGAGAAACTAAAGTAACCAAAACAATTTTGAAATAGAACAAAGTTGGAGGACTTTTGCTGCCTGATTTCGAGATTCACCATAAAGTTAAATAATCAAGACGTGGAATTGGTGAGAGGACAGACACATAGATCAACGGGACAGAACAGAGTCCAGAAATAGAGTCACATCAATACTTCCCATTGATTTTCCATGGAGGTATGAGAACTATTCAGTTCAATGAAAAGGTGTCTTTCCAGCAGAGTGGCACCATGGTAATTGGACACCCATTTGCCAAAAGTAGAAATTCAATCACTCACTCACACCTTGTACAATAACTCACTCCTTAAATGTGAAGCTTGGAACCATGAAACTTCTGGAAGAAAATCTTTCTCACCTTGGGTTAGGCAGTAGTTTCTTTAATAAGGCACAAAGAGCACAGGCCTCACAAGAAAAAGTGGCAGATTGATCTTCACCAAAAATCGATAACTGCTTTTTGAGTAATCCTGTTAGGAACATGAAAGCATGAGCCACAGACCAAAAGAAAATTAAAAACACATATCTGATTAAAAAAAAAAATCTTATGTCCAGTATATACAAGGAATACTCAAAATTCCATAATAAAGAAACAAGTGGCCCCGTTAAAAACAATGGGCTAAAGATCTGCAGACACGTTACCATAAAAAGTACCCAGGCAGCAAATAAGCTTGAGAAAAGATGTGTAGCGTCACAGCAGTTATTCACAAGGGAAGTTGAGTTACCACAATGAGATAGATACTGCACATCTGTTAGAGGGGCTAAAATTTTCAAATCTATCAATACCAAGTACTGGCAAAGGATGCAGAGCAGCTGAAATTTTCATACTTTGCTAGTGCAAAGGCAGAATATTGCAAGCACTTTGGAAACATTTGGCCCTTTCTCATAAATTAAAAACATACTTACCATAGAGCCCAGCAATTCTACTCCTAGATATTCACCCAGGAGAAATGAAAACTTTTGTTCATTCAAAAGCCTGTACTCGAATATTTACAGTGGCTTTATTCATAATCACCAGGAACTGAGAACAACCCAGATATCCTTCACCGGGTGAATAAACTGCTAGAATATTTCATATGATGAAATACTAATTCACCAAATGTTTTCTAAATAAACTGAAACATATACACTATGGATGAATTTCAGCTGCGTTATGCTCAGTGAAAGAAGCCAGACTTAAACTGTACAGTTCATTTATACAGCATCTGGAAAAGGCAAAACAAAGCTACAGCGATGGAAAACAGAGGTGGTACTAGACTTGGACTTGGGGGAGGGCTGGACTCCAGAGGGGCGTCTAGCAGTTTGGGGTGAAGGAACTATTCTACATGTCCATTGTGCGTGGTTACGTGACTATGGGGCCTGTCAGAACTCAGAACTGGGCCCCAAAGGGAGAGATTTACTGCATGTGAATTGCATCTCAGTCACCCTGATGCTTTGTGAGGTGTGGTCACATGATAAAAAGGCCTGTATTTAGGTATCAGAACCTACAGTGAATTCTGATGTGCCCTTCAGAGCTTCTTCCTTAGCAGTCAGTGGCCTTCAGCTTTGTAACTCCTTAGACGTCATGCCCAGAGGAGACCAGTCAGCCCACAGCCAGTGCAGTCCCTCCTGGTACTGCTGACTCCGTCATTGTTTGGGGAGGGTGGTTTGTTTTTAAACAAGTTCTGTCCCACCGCAGAACTCGCTTTGTTTCTGGTGGGAACCCAGGAAGCTCTCTGGTGGGGACTTCCATGACCTCACGAGCCTTCCAGAGGCTTCAGTCCTCATGAGCTTCAGTCCTGATAGCCACGTACCTGTTGTGGATTTTATCCCATGCACTTGAACCCCTTTAAATTCAGAGGTATTGAGGGTGTGCCCTGTGTTTCACAAATTCATGGTATAAGGACCTGCTCACCTGGCAAGGCCTGCCATCAGGCTTCTGAGACCCTCTGGTCTTCCTTTGTTCCTGGCCCAGGCTGCCCCAGTGACAGGTGAGGAACAAGGGGGACGCCGTCACCAGCCTTCAGCTGTTGGCTCCACGGGAGGCCTCAGGAGGTTTCAGCATCATGATTGCTTTCTGTCTGAGGAGAAGCCAGGTGTTAGGAATCCTCAGCGTGTCATGATCCTAATCGTGTAACACTATTGGCCTCACCCACGTCCCTCCAGCTCTGCCGGGAGGAAAGCTCAACACGGTCTAGGTCTGGGCTTCTATTTACTCGGAAGCTTCTATTCAACCTGCAGGGCCACGTGGGAAGGGGAGGGGCAGGGCAAATGAGCAGATAATTAAGAAGGGCTGAGCAGGAAAGTCTGGTGCCTCCATCCATCCTCGTCCTTCCTGGCCGGCTGACGCCTGCTGCTTCTCACAGCCTCTGCTCTCTCTCCCTCTCCTCGTCTCCCTCCACCCACACCTCCCACACTGTCCCTCTGCTGCCCGCCCCGGCTTGTCCTAGTGCTTCCTGGTGATTGTCCCCAGGACGGTATGTGTGCTGGTTCCTGGGCTGCGGTTCAGTTCGGTTCAGTTCAGTGCTGCGAGTCCTTCTCTGAGGCCACTCCCCAGAGCTCCGCGCTCTGCTGCTTAGGACTTCAGCCCAGGGCAGTAACGCCCGGCTGTGCGGTGGAGGTCAGTCTCTCTGAAGCCCCAGGGCGCATGTGGCCACACTCCCACGCGCAGCTGCCTCCTGCCCACTTCCTTCCTCCTGTCTGCCCTCACCACATGGAGAACTTCCTTTCTGTCTGTCCCACTCCCTCCCTGCTTCCAGACCCTTCCTCTAAACCTGCAGAAACCAGAGCTTCATTCTGATTCTGTCTGTCTTTTCATCTGGAGGTTTTCTTTTTATCACTCTATGTTATTGGTTATCTGCAATTTCTTTTCCAATAATCTCTGGATTGTTATGAAACAAAACCAACTGGTAGAAACCCACCATCTATCCCAAGTGCCTTCGTGGGGTCACGTCTACAACACTAACTGCTCTGGCGGCTCTAGGTGACTTTTCTTCTGTTGTCTCCGTGTCAGGATATCTCTGCTGTTTTGCTGGCTGTGGGTTTGTGATTTTTAAGAGAAAAAAGACAGGATTGTAGCAGTGAAATCCTGAAACACAGACCCCTCTGGTCTGTGCACAGGGGTGAGATGAGGTTTCGGGTTGTTTGTTTGTGATCAGAGATAACACGGAGCATTTGAGAAGACACAAAAGTGCTCTGTGACCATTTCGTGTAATAACTGTCTAAATCGTGACCTAAACTGCTTCCCATCTTTTCAGCTATGCTTGTACACAGGCAGGTACACCTGACCACGTTCACCATTCTTCATCCTGATGCTTTCTCCAGCAGAGAAGATGACTTAAAATATTGAATATGGGCTCCCTCTGCCTATGCAGTGTTACCTGGCTGAGTACAAGGCAGGTTAGCTCTCAGCCAAGAGAAAGTAGGGTTTTTCCTAGTTTATTTGATTCCTTTTATATTTGAGAACTTTACAGGTCTGCGTTCTCAAGCAGGCGTTAGGCAAGTTGACTGTATGACAAAGGAGATACATCGTTTTTACACGACAAGTGATTATGTTCTGAATATAGTAAATTTAAATCCTAACTTACTGTTTGCTAAGTGCGGCCCTCTCCTAGACATGGCCCATATGCATGCACACCGGCCATGAAGCAAGAAGGGTCCTTATCCAGGAAAGGGGACTGTTCCAGCTTCCACATACTTCATGTGCAGAAGCTGATGAAGGAGGGCACAAGTTCCCAGGCATAGGTTCGAAGCTCCTTCCTCACTCTCCACCCATGTGGAGTCTGATGCCACCGTGGGGCACCACTCACCTGCTCCTTTGCTGTGTTAGGTGGATCCTGGCGGGCAGCGGCTCCTGCCCGCCCGGGGTGAGAAGGCCCCGCCCTCAGGCCCAGGCTGCCTCTCCGGCCCCAGGAGGCAGCACTACCGTGACTGCTGCCCTCTGTCACGTCTCATGAGTGCATTCATCTTCTAACCAGAGGCTTCGTTTCCCTTTGGCATCAGAATAAAAGCAAACCTCTCTGAGCACACCACATCTTTTTCTGATTTTGCATTTAAGGGTACAAAGGAGTCAATGTAGTGTCCGGCACAGCAGAGCCCTTTATGTCCCCTCCTGCAGGAAACACCTCGCCCTTATCCCTGCACCTCCCCCTCAAATTCTGTCTGCTTTGAAAGCAGCCCCCTCGCTGCCCTGTCAGAGTGTGACAGCTTCTGGCCTCTATGGTTGGACTGTTGGAGGCAGGGGCTTCCTGTCTCTGCTGAACGTCCCCAAGCCAGCCAGCCCTCCCCTGGGTCCCGGGTCCCAGAACCTCCACACCCAGCTGTCAGCAAGGGGCAATGCCCCCAGCACAGGGAGGGAAGCAGGTTCGGGAGCTTGGTGACCACCCTCTAACTATAAGGGTCTGCTCTGACTGCTCTTGGGTACTGGACCGACCAGAGAACCAGGTTTCTTCTGCACCTGCAGAGGGGGAACCCTCTCATTTGGAAGTAATTGTCTTAATTTTTTTTTTTTTGCTGGAGATTCCGGAAGAGCATGATCTGGAGAGTCAGATCCGCAAGGAGCGGGAGTGGCGGTTTCTGCGGAACACCCGTGTCAGGAAGCAAGCACAGCAGCTCATCCAGAAGGGTAAGGGGTGTCCCCAGGGCCCCCGCGGGCAGTGAGCCAGCCCCCGGTGCAGGCAAGGAAGGAGGCTGGCGGAGATGCTCCTGGGAGGAAGGGGTGCACCGTGGGGTACCACTCACCTGCCCGGGAAGGCCTTGTCCCTGGGGACTCTGTGCCTTTGTCCCCAGGGAAACATGGAGGCTCTCTGGGATCATCGTCCAAGGAAGCTCTTGTCTGACTGGCGGCCTCTGGGACAGTCATGACCTCTACCTTTTGTCATTTCAGGAGAGAAGGGAGCAACCCCTCTGCAGGCCCTGGGGTCCAGAGCAGGGTGGCCTGTGTCCCATCATAGGGAAAGAAGACAAACATCAGGCCCTGGTTGTATTTGCCTGGACCCCACATGGCCCCCAGATAATTGCTCCCTGTTACCCCAAGCCTGTATATCCGTCATATTTTGACCAAACCTTTTACTAAATTTGCCAACAGGTGCCCTAACTGCCCACTTTGCATACCCTCCAGCCCCACCCCACCCCACCAGTGTGGGGACGTGGGCTGCCAAAGGGAGAGCTGTTGGGTCATGGGTCCCCCTTATATCAGCTGCAGCAGCCCCCTACCCGCAGGCACTGAGGCCAGGTGGGAGGGGGCAGCCAAGGGGCTCCACCCTGTGGTTAGGACAGGGCCAGAGCACTGGGCAGCTCCCCCGCCCAGGGATGACCGTTCTCCTCCCTCTTTCCCAGCAGTACAGCCCTCAGGGCCCAGGAGCCAACTCAGTCCCACAGCTGTGGGTGGGCTAGTCTTCTAGCTCTGCCTGAGCCCTCATTGCTGGGCCAGCTTTGGGCAGTGGACGATGCTCCCTGGGTACTGCACAGAGTAGATAAGCAGACTCCTCACGCTTTTGTGGAATTATTTTCATGACCTTCTCTCCCTATAGTGTCAAATTCCCTTGATTATTAAGGGTTACTTAAAAAAAATTTTTTTAATTAATTTATTTATTTGGCTGTGCCAGGTTTTACTTGCAGCAAGCAGCTTCTTTTTAGTTGTGGCGTGCAGCATGTGGGATCTAGTTCCCTGAACAGGGATCGAACCTGGGCCCCCCGCATTGGGAGCATGGAGTCTTAGCCATTGGACCACCAGAGAAGTTTTTTGTATTATGGGTTACTTTTTAAAGTTGCGGCTGAGGACCCATGAGCCCATCCCTACCTGCAGGCAGCCTGGAGTCGGGATCTCATCCTTGGCCCACCTGCCCAGGCCTGGTGCCCCCTGAGCATTTCCAGAAGCAATGCCGTTTCAGAAGCACTTTGAGTGCATTCACAGTGCTCTCATTGAGATGCTCAGGTCACATTCCATTAATATGGGGTCACTTATGCTAAAACCAATCTTGGTTGTTTGTAACTCACCTCTGTGAAGGCACATTCTAGATGCAGAGCCCCCAGAGATGTAGAATTCAAAGTCTGCCAATTTTCCCAGGAGAGCTTGAGCCGCCCAGCTTGATAGGAGCTCTTTGAATTATGGTGTCAAGGACCTATTTTCTTGGAAGTCCATGGTTCTTTAGAACCCCAGGCCTACCGAAGGGGACAGCAGGACGAATTGGTTTCCCTGTACCCACAGGCGGCCTGGGAGCCAGTCTGCTGCACACAGAGAACATCTGAAGGCAGTAAAGGCCACACTCTGGGCTGGGGTTGCTTCGGTCAGCATTACACAGGGAGTGAAATTAGAGCCGGTCATTTGAGAACCAACCAGGTTTTGCAGACAGAAAAGAGAAAAATCATCTTTGTAAATTAGGGTCAGGGGTTCTCTTTTCCAGTCTTTGTGGGAAAAAGTTCTGCTTGTCTGACCCACACCGAAAGGAACTGCTGAGCTGCTGGAGACCTTGGCAAGTGAGCTTGCAGGCAAGAGGCTCACTGCCGGCAGACGTGGGCAGAGAGGGCGGGGCCACGAGCCAGGGCACAGCCTCCTCCACTGCCTGTAGCGCTCAGAGCCTGGACGCTGTGAAACGGTGGTTTCCTCTGCGGCCAGCCGTGCACTGGGAAGGATGTGAATCGTGGAATATCGCCTACGGGCCCAGCACAGTCATCAGACAGTCCCCAAGGCCCCAGGAGATGAGCTGGGAAAGTTGATGCCGCCTCCCTTATCCGTGACCCCTCCAGGCAGCGCCCGAGACGCTACAGCCTCACCATCGTGCCCAGACCTGTGCGTGAGTGCAGAGTGCCTGCAGTGACTGAGGACCTGGGCATCCCCTCATCCTTCCTGGGTCAAACTACACCCCCTCCCTGGGGAACCCATGGCGGAGGGGAAGGGCACCTCTGGGCAATAGTTAAACCCTCCCAGGCCTGTTTGCCTGTTAGTTTAACCCCATCCTGATGATTGAGTGGTTTTCAGTGTTAGCTGTTTCAGCAAAGGGAGGCGAAAAAGACTGAAATGGTGGGTGACGGCAGCTCACCCAGCAGGTGCCAGGTTCACGAAGCATGAGCGCCACCGTCGCTCTCCTCTGTGTCACCCAAGACCAGCTTCCAGCAGCCAAGGAGGGGGTGACCCCGGGGCTGAGTGTTGTGGGGGCTGCTTGCCCTCCACAACGGGCAGGTACAGGAGCCTGGCTCCTCTGCATGAGCCTGCATCCTTCTGCAGATACGTGTGTGAGCCCATCTGATGTTCCCCACACTGATATCCTCTCTTCGTTGCTCTTCTAGAGCTCTTTCAGGGCCATAGCAGTTTTTCCCAGGTACCTGTGTTGGGGCCTGGGGAGCAGATCCCCATTCACGTCCCCTGTGTGACTCTTGATCAGCTGTCTTTCTGTCATTTCAAGGTTCCCGCCTTTCCAGACTGGAGGCCCCCGCCTCCACACAGGACTTTGGCTGGGTTACGGACAGTGATGGCTGAACCCAGGCTTTAGCCTTAGGTCTGAGTTACGAATCGCCGCCTTACTGAATTTTATTCCATAGTCTGTGACATTCTCTTCAGAAACCCTTCACCCGCGTGCACTGCTCTAAATATTGCCGATGGGCTGTCGTGAGCGTGAGCCATGCCAGCCTGTCTGCACAGAGGCCCCGCCCTCAGGAGCCCGCCCAAACTCTGCCTTCTGCTTCCCTCTGGGCCCCTCCCAACCCCCCCAATACGAGGGGCTGGCGTCAGCCTTGGCAAAACATGGCAGTGACGTTTACTGCAAATTGAGGCCCATCACCATGTATTTCCCTCGGCAGGTATCACAAGGCTGGACGACCAGATATTTCTGAACAGGAACCCTGGCGTCCCCTCCGTGGTCAAGTTTCACCCCTTTACACCATGCGTGGCCGTCGCTGACAAAGACAGCATCTGGTATGGGGGCGCTTATGGGGCTGGCCTTTCAGCTGGAGAACAGGTAGCCCCGGGGTTTGTGGGCGGGACACCCCGAGCCTTTGGGCTGCTTCGGGGGTGGGGCTAGAGAACTTGCCAGCAGATGTCTCTCCTCCTGGTGCTGCCCACACCCTTCCAGGGCTGCACTTGGCCACGTTACCGCAGGCGCTCCAGTTCCTGTGCAGTGAACAGAGAGCAGAGCACAGGGGCTCATTAGGACCCCCCAGTGACAGGGCATGTGAGGGACCTGCTCAGGTGCAAGGGCAGCAAGCGTGAAAAGGGAAAGCGTCAGTAACAAGACACCACTTTAACTCATAGCAACTGTTGCCCTTATGTCACTGAGAAAGTGCACACTTGATGGGAGAGAGCCATGGGGACGATTATTTTTATAGCTGATAAAATGGACAGAATTCTTACCTATTTCCTATTCTTCTCCATTTTCATACATAACATAAAATTTACTGTCTTCTCCGTTTTTAAGCTTGCAGTTTAGTGGCATTAAGTGCTTTCACCTTGTGCAGCCGTCACCACTGTCCACCTCCAGGGCTTTTTCATCACCCCAAACTGAAGCTGTGTCCCATTAAACACTGACTTCCCCTCCCCACTCCCCAGGCCCGGCATCCACCACTTAACTTTCTGAGTTGGTCTGTTCTGGGAACCTCCAATGAGTGGAATCATCTAGTATTTGCCCTTTTGTGACTGGCTTATTGCACTTAACATACCGTCCTCAAGGTCATCCGTGTTGTAGCAGGTGTCAGGACTTCCTTCCCTTTTAAGATGGAATAGTGGTCCAAGTGTATGGATCACATTTTGTTTCCTCCTTCATCCATCAATGGGCACTTGGGTTACTTCCATCCTTTGGCTGTTATGAGTGACACTGCTGTGACCTGGGTGCACATCTCTTGGATATGTACACAGAGGCAGGATCCTGGACACGTGGTACTTCAGTGTTTAGTTATCTTGAGGAACCGCTCTTGTTCTGCGTGGCCGCTGCACCATCTTACATTCCTACCAGTAGGGCACAGGGTTCCAGTTTCTCCACATTCTGATGACACTTGTCCTGCTCTGTGTGTTTGCTGGTGGCTGACCTGCTGGGTATCAGGTGGTATTTCCTTGTGGCTTTCCTTTGTTCCTCCCTGATCACTCACCGTATTTCTCTCTTATTCCTTGAAGCTTTTGGGACTGGGAGAAAGGGGAGAAGCTGGATTATTTCCACAACGGAAACCCTCGATACACAAGGGTCACGGCCATGGAGTATCTGAATGGCCAGGATTGCTCCCTCCTGCTCACAGCCACAGGTGAGTAGGGTACCCATGGTGGGGACCTAAACCCTGATGCAGAGATGGCAGGGGACAGGTGCAGGACCCCAGCACGAATTGGCAGCAAGATTCCTGTGACCTCAGTTGTTTCTTTTGATAAAAGGGACTGACCAATCCCAAGTGGAGGCCACCATCATGAAAGGCACACCTAGGGGGAGAGCTCCTGCTGGCAGCCCTCCCCAGGAAAACAGAGTCCAGCCCCAGCCCTAAGACGGCCCCCCCGGCAGGCCTCAGGCAGGGAGGGGAAGACAAACCCCCACAGTGGTGCGGGAGCCAGTAGGGTCTGCGGAGCATTTGACAGCAGGTCACAATGAGCCTATCTGAGCTTCAGAGAGGATGCAGAGAGGTGATTCCTTGGAAACAGCAGACATGGCAAAGGGACCAAGGGCCCTTTGGGAGTCAGGTCCCAGTGGAGAAGCAGCATGAGGCCTAAGTTCTAGAGCAGGGAGGTGTCATGTCTCAGCGGAGCTCGGGGCAGATCAGCACATGGCAGAGCCAGGGACTCTGCTCGACGCGAATTCCCCAGTGTGTCCCCAAGTGACCTTGAACTCCCTCTGCAGCTCAAGGCCAGGCTCTCCATGAGGGGCTAGTGAGGCTGGAGAACAGGGTCCTGGGAACAGCAATACCAGGAGGAAGGAAGGAAGGACAGACAGACCAGCAGACAGGTGGTGGCCCCACACTCAGGCCCACCTGGCTTCCCATCTGCTGGAGAACACTGGGACCTCTGCCCCGTCCTGGGGCTGGAGAGGCGGGGAGGGGTGTCCCACCGGTCTCCTGAGTCGTGTGACAGGGTGGAGAGAGAGGCCCTGTCCCTGTGAGAGACCAGCTCTTCTTGGCAGATGATGCCCATGAAGGTAGGGGAAATCAGGAATGCTGACCCCCAAGGCAGGCCAGAAGGGATCTCACACTGCCTGTGTGCGGCTTCTCCCCAGATGAGAGAACCGTCTGCCCCACAGGCTGCCTGGTGTGGGCCTAAGCAGCCTGTGTCCTCCGGCACCCCCAGGAAAGGGGCCTCCTCCCCTTCCCAGAGCAGCCAGGCCTGTGTTTTAATCTCCTTTCTCCTCTCCCCAAGATGACGGTGCCATCAGGGTCTGGAAGAACTTTGCTGATTTGGATAAGAACCCGGAAATGGTGACGGCCTGGCAGGGACTCTCGGACATGCTGCCCACCACCCGAGGTGGGTGCTCCTTGGGTCGTGCAGGAAGTCGGTCCACTCGAGTTCCGACCCAGCCAGCTTCCCTCTTGGGAGGCTCTGCTTGCAGCGAGGTGAAGGGGAGCGGGGGTGTGTGGGTGTGTGTGTGTGTGTGTGTGTGTGTGTGTCTTGCCGAATTCTGAGCAGCCCGCAGCCCCTGTCCTTGGCTTGAAGCGTGTGTTGCTTGTGAGAGCGCGGGCATGGCGGGTCCTGGGGCTGCATCCTGTGCCCCTCATACCCAGAGTAATCCCCTCTCAATGAGGAGCACACAGCGGGCACCCTGGTAGTGTCTGGTCCTCGAGAGAGGCCAGTGCACCGCCTGCCTGCTCTAGGCTGAAGGAGGGGTGACTGCAGTGTCCGCCAGACACCACTCTGTGTGCTGCCTGTTGGTGGGCACGGCCACCCCATGGCCAGGGTGAGAGACGCCGGCACCACCTGCCAGTCTCTGGGTCCAGGCCCGTGATCGGGAGGTCTGCGCCACTCAGCCTGGCGCTCACTGTGCCCACAGCATTTATGTGGCCGTCAGTCTGGATTTCCAGAGCCACCCTCGAGTGTGATCGCAAAGCCCCTGCCAGATGGAAGCAAGAGCAGCTTGCTGCTCATCGCCCCACGCCCCTCCGCCCACCAGGGGTCTCTCTGTGGCCTTGAGAGGCGATCAGGTGCTTGCGTGGCTGCTTCTCTGTCCTCCGTCTAAGTGCCTTCAGGGGCACAGCCAGCTCCACAGCAGACATTTCCTTATATGTTAATATTTTAAGTGTTTTTACATTTTCTCCAGGGACAAAGTAGTTGTGTATCGAACCCCACAAGCCCCAACACAGCCGTTTTTTTGTTGCCTGGGCCCCTGTGAGCCCAGGTCCTGTGCTCCCATGGATGACAGCTGCCATCAGAGGGTCCCTCCATCTCCCTCTTGCTTTTTCCTGTTCTCTGCCCTGCAGCGCCCCCACCTTCCACCCGCTCAGCCACCAGCCCCACCCCAGGCCTGTGCTGAGGCTCCAAGAGAGCAGGTGGCTGACGGCGTCCCCATGGTCCTTAGGTGCTCACCCTCACATTGCAGGATATGCTGGGCAAGGTGAGTCACGGTCTTCAGTCCTTAGCTTCCTGCTGCCATCCCAGCAGGCAGCCTGTCCCAGGCTCCAGCCGTTCACAGAGCCCTGTGTGGGGAAGGCAGGAGCTGGTGGAGACCAGGCTTCCAGCTGGGCCAGAGGATGGGAAGCTGGGAAGCCCACTTGTGGCCCAGTGAATACACCGTTGTCTAGCCTTTTCCTTTTGCAATGGCCCACCTACCTGTAGACCCCAAATACTTACCACCCCCAAATGATGTATCTGTGGTGTATTTGCCCACAGCGTCGCTTGCCTTTGCTCCAGTGAAGGTGAGAGGAGCTGCCTGCCCAGGAGTCAGCATGCAGGTGGGGTGACGGGGTCAGCTGAGCTGGCAGCAGCTCAGCCCTGGGGCACCCCTGCACTGTCGCCCCCAGACGCCACCTGTGCGTGGGGGCCGCTTCTGGCCCAGATGTGCGCTGCAGCCCTTCCTTGCGAGTGGGTTCCACTGGTGTAGACAGACGTGTGTTTCCCACAGACTCCTTCCTGCTGGACCCGCCCTCTTTCCTGGGTCTCAGAAATCTCCCAGGACAGGCGTCGTTGGTGAGGGCTGGTAAGGGTCTTACCCCCAAGTCTTTGTCAGCAGGTGGAGTGAGGGGATCTTTGGGCAGGCACTCCTCGGCGGCTAAGCCAGAGTCGTCTGACCGGGCAGCAGTGGACTTAGCAAAAAGGAAGATGTTACTTCCTCATTCTTTCTGGAGGAGTGGAAGGTAGAAGGGGCAGGGCATCTGGGAGGCCAGCTGCTTTAAAGGTTCAGGGCAGCAAGAGCTTGTGTGTTGCCGGGCCCGGGAGGGTTGCCCCAAGAACCAGAGACTCCCGTACCCTCCAGCCTCCACAGCTTCCCTCTGCAGCACAGAGACTGCAACCCCAGCAGAGCCAGAGAGACCCCAGTTATAATTTCCATTTCAGGAGCTCAAGCTCAGTAACCAAGGGGCGAGGCTGGTGAATTTCTGGCCCCTCTGCCAACTTCTGGGTGCCTTCTGCCCATCGGTACCTGCTGTCTTTCTCTTCATTCATCTTGGCCTCTGACTTGACAGTCACAGAGCTGTTGGCCGTGATTCTGAGGGGAGAACTAGCAGCTTCTAAGACCATTGCTTTCAGCGTCTGGGGGCCCCCCTGCAGCGTGAGGCCCTTCAGAGTCCTGGCTGTGGTCCCCCGGGACCTTGTCAGGCAGAAGCAACCGCCCCCACTCCCTGCTCCAGATTACCTCCCGGGCATGTGAAACGCCCTGTGCTGTGCAGGGAGGTCCTCCGCCTGGTCTCGGGTCCCAGGCGCCCTCGAGCTGTGTAGGGAGGACGAGGCACCCGGAGGGGAGGGGCTGCCATCATCACCTCCTCCACGCACCTGTGACAGGGGATCCTGCACAGCTCTGCACCCTGCACGGCCCAGCCCACCTTGTCCTTCAGCTCCAGAGGTCATGGGGGTCTCGTCTGTGAACACTGGCATGTAAGGCACATGGGAGGGAGGACTTGGCGCCCCCGAGCAGTGGGGAAACTCTGCCTGTGAGGTTCTCCTGTGTGCTCTCCAGCTCAGAATTCACTCACCAGGTCGCTGTCGTGGCAGCCTGTTTGCAAAGATCTGAACTGGTGGTTTGGGACTAAAGAGACTGTTTTTGGAAGGAACCCTACCCCTGCCTTTTGGAAGTTGTGTGAAATGTGCAGGGTTTCCGCATCATCTTAGCATGCCCCTGGCTCATGTGTGTACATGTGTACCCAGGCACAGACACGCATGCATGCATGTGCACATGTGAACACGTATACTCCTGTGCATGCTTGTGCAGTTAACCTGGGGACACTCCCCTCATGGGGATCCCCCGTGGTCAGGAGAACTGAAGTCAGTCTGGGTCCCTGGCCAACCCCTGGAGCTGAGTGAGCCTTGTTCTGAAATAGAACCGGTGGTGGTACCACCCATCATCAGGCCAAGGTGCCCACAGTCACCTGGACACAAGCACCATTCCCCGGAGGCCTCCTCACCGACCTGAGGCCTCGTGAAGGAAGAGCCGTCCTCACTCAGGACCTAGACAGAGGGTTGCCTCCGCTCCTCCACCCGCGGCCAGTGGGTCAGCTCCTGCCAGTCGGGCCGCACTAACCGTGTGTGTGACCAGCCACTAATTGCCTCTCTGGAAGTGCCACGCATGTCAGGCCACGTTTCCCTTGAGTCTCAGCACCTTCTGATTTCCCATCTTGAGTCTTTTTTTAGCCAAAACCTCCAGTCGTTGAGTTCGCAAGTTTGTAGGTCCTTTGGCCCTTGTCTTCCGACCGCAGCCGCGGCCCGGGCCACCGTCTGCCCTCTCCCCGGTTGCCTTCCCCGTGCTTCCTGACCCTGTGGTGTGTTTCATTCTGGCGGATGTGGCTCTGGCTGACCAGCTTCCCCTTGCATCAAGCCCATAATCCCTGTTTCCTCACAGGTCTGGCCCGAAAGGTCTCGATCTTTCTTGACCACAGTAAGCAGGGAGGTGAGTGCCTTCCCCTTATCTGTGAGGGCTGGGCGGGAGCCGGCTCCTCTGCTCTGCGCGACGACATTCGCTTGCCCACCGTGCTCTCAGGCGGCAGAGGGTCAGGGCTGTGGTTTTTCTTATTCCCTCATCCTCATACTCTCCTCTGATACAGAAGACCTCACTTGTTGAGCACTCGGATCTCATGGGATGAATGAGGTGGCTGCATGCAGCTCTGGAAAGAGGCCTCAGTGAGAGCCGTAGCCAGGACTGTCCCTGGGAACCGAGGCCTCGTGGTCGCGCCTCCCAGCCTCCTTAGTGGCCTCACTCTGGATTGGCTCAAGGACAGTTCAGTTCCATGCTCCATGCCACCTTCACAGCAGCCTTGGAATGGAAATAATCCCAGTGTACATCTGCTGGAGTGAGGATGGCGCAGCTCTCAGGCTCCCAGGGAAGACGTCTCACGATTCCATTAGGACAGAGATAGATGTCATTCCAAAGTGAGATTTGTGTTCCCACCAAATTTCTTCAAAGAGAATATTTCCCAGAATTGAATGCAGAGTTTCTTGAAGCATCTGTTTCCATCTTAAAATCCATATATAAGTTTGATAGTTACCAAAACTGCCCACAGTGCAGTTGCCTGTGCATACACTGGGTTGGCAAACTTAAAATACGCATGCTCGAAATGAGTCCTTTTCTCTCCTGATTTTACTAGTGGGGTAAATTGTAAAGAGATGGAGCCTTATGAATCCTGGCAGCAGATAGAATTCTTGACCTTTAACTTGCAGCATCTGAGTTTAGAGAGTGACCAGCCCTGTGGTGAACTCTGCATCCTGGGTCTGTCTTTAGTTGCTCTCTCGACAAGAGTTCCTTGCAGGAAGGCAGTGGTGGCCACAGGTCTGACAGGGTCCCTCGTGCCACCAGAACTGGAGGGATGGAGAAGGGGGTCCCAGAAGGCCAAGAACAAGATGTCCTTGCAAACGTACAAACTCACAGTTTGATATTTTTACAAAGGACTCTTCTAGTAAAAAGTTCAAAATGAAGGAAAAATGGAGAAAACCCAGGACTGACTCCATCTTCACTCCTCCGCTTTCTGCCAACAGCGACAGCAGTGGTGGTAACCAGCGGGGGTTCTCTCAGAAAGGGCCTTAGAGGAACGACAGGGTCACTTGCCCCGAAATCCTGGAGAGAAACCAGGGAACGCCTTTCACAGCCTTTCTCTGGGGCACCTGGAGGAGAGCAGCCCTGACGCCTGGTTGGCACGAGCCTGGAGGGCAGCAGTGACCCCGGAGGTCAGGGAACAGATCATCCAGCACCCGCGTGTGAACTGGACATAAACCGTGGGCCTCGTCGCCTGGAGCAGCTGGGCAGCGAGCAGGGCACCAGCCAGAGTGCTGGGGTGGCCAGTGGGGCTGGGAGGGCCACAGCCGCCCTTCTCTCCCACCTGCATGCCTCCTCTGGTGTCACAGGCACCTGGAATCGAATCTTAGGGGAGGCCCTCTCAGTGCTGGAGCCAGGACGCAAGGCCGGGTGGTGGCTTCTATCAGCCCGCAGGGCAGGCACACGGGCCACAGGAAATGACAGTTCCCTCCTCGCCCAGGACACGTGTGCCCAGCCCCACTGACAGGGAACACCCGCATGGGTCTGCTCTGATCCTTCGCAGCTGCCAAGTGTCCTGGGCCATCTCCCTAAGTGAGAAACAGAGGTTTAGGTGAAATCATTTGCCCCTGAAGAGCCCTGTTTCTGTTGCCAGCCCAGTCCTGAGCCTCTGAACCTGCCAGGTGTCTAGAAGTGTTCACAGGCCCTGAAAGAGGCCTTATCTCATGGGGAGGTGCTGTGTCTGCATCCCCGGGGAGGCAGTGGGGGTCACCATCTCTCAGGTCTGAGGTTTTCACATGTGCTGGTGGAGTGGGGACCTGCTCCTCCTCCTTGGAGTTCTAAATCCACCACTCCCAAGGGCGTTTCAGGTTGGGGGTGATGGGTCCTTAGTCATAGGTCCACATAATGGGTCCTCAGAGGTCAGATCCCTGTGTTGGTTCTCAGAGGCATATTCCAGACGGCAGTGGGGGTTGTCCTTAGAGGTCAGTCTGGACTGGCCGCTGAGCCTGGAGGGCTGATCATGGACATCGCAGAGACCCAAGCCTCTGAAACAACATGCTGCTTCTTCTCACTGTCTGCTGGGCCTGGGTTCTGCCTGGCCCCTGACTTACACGTTCGAGCTTGCTATTCTCCAGCCCTCCCTGCACAATATGCCTATATTTTAATGAAGAAATCCCCTCTTTGGCCAGCTTTTGGAGAAGAACATGTGAGCAGGGCTCATATCCAGAGTAAAGTCAGCTGAGAATCTCTGCCTCCTGGCAAGGGCCACCCCACCCGTGGCTCCCGGGCAGTGAGAGCGATGTCACACTGGATGGACTGTGCTCTTGGGCACTCAGGGTGCCCGCCCAGCAGGGGAGAGGCTGCAGCACACACGCAGCCTCCGTTCATTAACCACCCTCGGTGTCCTCAACATAGCGGCATGGACCAGGAGGAGGGACCCTCCGGAGGGAAGCCCAGAGCAGCCTGCCTGCTGAAAACAGGAAAGGGCCAGGGGACCAGGGGGCTGGGGCTCTCCCCACCACTGTCACTTCTCTGGGCGTGGGGAAGGAGGGGAACACTGCTGAGGCCATGCGCCCCAGGAACAAAGTGATTGGAATCTGCACTCTAGTTCAAGATCATGATGTTCCTGTCTTATGAGTTTTACTTAAATCACAGCCATCAGTTTTGTTCCTTGTATTCAACACGTCAAGGAAGAGTGTCACCTTTTTTATCATCTTTTCCCAACTCGTGATGAGTCAGGTCATCTCTCCTCCGCTGTGTCTAGAGGTCGAGACACAGGCTTGGCTGGGAAAGGTCTCAGGAAGGCCAGTGATTACATTCGGATCTGGGTCGGAGGACCGGCCAGGGCCCCAGACCTGCAGGAGAATGAGGTGGCGGCCAGCAGGTGCAGGAAGGACTCTTCCTGGAGATGGGTCAGGATGTGAACAGACTGTTGTTTTTATCCCAACAGTTTTTACATTGGTCTGAGACTCTTCCACAGATAGGAGCTCACTGTCTTAGGGGACACAACTTCTACAAACAGGCCCAGCTCAGAAAGCAGCCTTGCCCAGAATTGTCTGCACATGCGGGGCACCTGCCTCCCCAACATGACCAGGACTCGGGAAAACCCTAGGAAACCTGTTTCTTATCTCTGCTGGCTTTACCTGCTTTAGAACTAGTTTAAACCAGAATCTGAAGCTCAATGGTCCACATCAGAGAGTCCAGATTTGAAACAGGATTCAGAGCTCATGTAACCTGTGTCCCCAGACCCTCTGACAGCTGCACGGACACACCTTCCCGTGCCTGCACGCAGATGGAGACACGGGGCCTGAAATGGGGGCTCTGTCTCCCCAGATTCATGTGTTGGAGTCCTCACCCCCAGCACTCAGAGGGCAACTGTATTTGAGAGAAGGATTCAGTTGAAATGAAGCCACTGGGCTGGGCCCTAACGCAGGGCAGGCTCCTACCAGCTCTGAAGCCACCTTGAAGGAGATGCAGCGAGAAGGAAGTTGGCGCTGCTTCATCTGAAGGCCAGGTGGGCGTTCTCGCTCCACTGGGAATGGCCACAGCCTCCTCTCTGCTTCCTGCATAGGCTTGGGGCTGAGACCCCTCCCAGTCCTTGTGTGGTCCCCCCGGATTCTCCGCAACTTGTTCCCATGATCCCAGAGCATCCCAGATGTCACCTGGCCCCATGCTCTCAATGGAGGACCACTCCTTAATTACACTGCTCCTGAAAACCCCTCAGGGCCAACACGGAGCTCCCAGCGGACTGTTAAGCATGCCTGAGAACACAGGCCACCCCAGCAGTGGTCCATGGATTTAGGAGTCTGTAAGCCTCTGCAGTGACCTGGTGCCCAAAGTCCGGTCCTGGGTGGGTGCATCCTCTGTGATTCATTCACATACTGCCCACCAGGCACATCATGAGGGGAAGCAGTGGCCTGGTTTCAGGCTCTGCTTGTGGGCTGACTGGTCGCAGTGTGACCTGGGCTTTCCCGGACAGAAGTGGGACTCACTTGTCATACCATTTCATCTGCCATGCCTGCAGCCTTGTCACCCGCGGAAACCTTTATGGTACTTTGGGGTGTTTCCTCCTGCCTGGGGTCAGGGGTGTTGCAGTGGAGAGACTGCATTCTAAAAGGTGAAACAAAGGCTGGTCCATTTGTTGTGTAGAGCTGACATTTCTGCAGAGTAGACATGACAGCCGCCAGCAAACAGGAAGGACGGGGCAGGGGATGTAGGAGGTGATGCCTCTGGAACAGGGAGACATCATAGCCTCACGTGGGTGAGAAGGTGACTGAGCACAATATGGAGGGGCTGTGTGGATGTCAGGAGAGGGGCGTTCCAGGCACAGGGTCCAGTTAAGAGGACCAAGCTGGTCCCTTTTGGGCAGAATGGGAGCCCAGTTGGGAGACCACTGGGAGTCTCTGGAGCAAGGCTCAAGGGACTCAGATCTGAGCAGGAACCTGAAGTGATGTGTACAAATGAGAGTCTAGGGTTCAAGAGAGAGATTAGGCACTTGTACGGAACTCTGTCACCTGAAGGGAACATATCAGAAAAGAACAAATGAGAATCACGCCCTCCAGCTCAGGAATTTGGAAGAAGAGTGGGCACCCACAGTGAGAGAGGGAAAACCACAGAGCAAACACAGGAGCTGCTGCCACGAGAAGCAGAGACAGATGTATGAAAAAGCACGGTGACTTCAGTTTAGACTTCAGTGTGACCAAAGAAAACATACATAAAGTTATGTCAGTGACAGAATAGGAAAGGATATTTGCACTATATGAGTGAAGCCATCAGTGTCAGAATATATATTGAAACATATGCAGGGCCCTTCCCTGGGGACTCAGTGGTAAAGAATCCACCTGCCAATGCAAGAGACTCCGGTTCGGTAGCTGATCCGGGAAGATCTACGTGCCTTGGAGCAGCGAAGGCCATGCACCGCAGCTGTTGAGCCTGTGTTCTCGAGCCCAGAACTGCAACTACAGAGCCTGCTTGCCGCAACTACTGAAGCCCATATGGCCTAGAGCCTGTGCTCCACAATGAGGGAAGCCACCACAGTGAGAAACCCACATGCCGCAATTAGAGAGTAGCCCCCGCTCTCCACTACTAGAGAAAAGCCTACACTGCACCAAAGACCCAGCACAGCCAAATATATAAATAAATAAATAAAAATATATATTTTTCAATTATTTAAAGGTATGCAGGCTTCACACACCAATGCTGACCAGGATTTAGGGAAACCACACCTTGTGTCCATTTCTGCTGAGACTGCAGGCCAGCATCCACTCTGGGAGTGGATGGCCATTCCTGTCCCCAGGTGTGAAGCACAGACGGACATGTCCCCTTCCTGGTGCTGCCACCACCTCCTTACGCACAGGGAGCATGGAAACGTCGTCAGGGTGGCATGGCTTACAAACTCGGGATCACGGATGTGAAGGGCTTGTTCTCCAAGAGCGTGTTGCCCACAAATTTATACGAATTAGCCAGATCTGCATTCATAGATTTGGGTGAAACCTCACCATATAACCTTACAGAAAAAATACAAATTGCCAGAAAATATACTCCCAATTGAAATTGGCAACTTTTTGAGACGCAAGAGATGCATTTCGTGGTTTTGGACACATGGCCCTGCATTGGAATGCACAGATGCAGGCCTGGGAGGATGCCTGCAGCCTGGGGGCAGTTCATCTGGGGAAAGGGCAGGCACGTGAGGCTTTCTTTGTCTTTTTTTCTTTTCAACAAAAAAAAATGACAAGATATTAGCAACTCTTAGATCTGAGTGGTGTGTTCAGGGATTTCTGTTGTGTTTTTTCTGTATGTTTGAAATACATAAAATATTTTAAAATATGTATTTAAAATACATAAATCTTATTTTAGACTCCCTCCTGTGAGGTCCGTGCTGCCCTTAGGGAGGCTGAAGCTTCTCACCGCGCCCCCCCGCTCCCCCACCCTGCCCAGTCTGAGGAAAGGGCTACCTACCCCTTGATTCATTCACCACTGATCATCTGTGGTCAGCCCCCTGCCTCCATGAGGGACAGCCACAAAGCTTTTCACCCCCAGGGGACTGCAGGACCCAGAGGACTCAAACCTGTGTGCATCTGACACCCTTTCTCAAGTCTCCAAACCTGCCAGTCATGCCCAGGTGTCCTGGAAGGTGGGCATCTTGGACAAACGGCCCTCAGATCCTGCTCTCCCTCTGGCAAATGCCTGAAAACAGCAGAGATACGGAGAAGGCTCTGAATTGTCACCCCAACCTCAAGCTTGTGTGGGGATGGAGACCCACCCTATGGGTGGGCACCAGCTGCTTGAGCAACTGCCCAGACCAGGCTCCCCCGGTGACACTGGTGCGCATCTGTGTCTCTCCAGGAGCTGGGATGGTGGTGGACTGGGAGCAGCAGACTGGCCTTCTCATGAGCTCAGGAGACGTGCGGATCATCCGGATCTGGGACACAGACCGCGAGATGAAGGTGCAGGTGAGCACACCATCCCTTGCGGGGCTTCCCCGGGGGCGCAGCAGGCAGTGTGCCCAGACCCCCACCGTCCTCCCCAGCTCCACTCGCCCTCTAGGTCAAGGGCCAAGAATGAGGGTCTGTGGAAGTGCTCTGAGCAGGCGGTGTCCCCAGAAGTGGGGGACAGAGGAAAGCAGGCCCAGTCAGGCTGCCTCCCACCTTTTAAACGGATACAACGATTCAGTTTCCTTCCCTGTTGGATCTCTTCCTTGTGTGCGCCTGAGCCGCAAACTTCTTCTGACTGGAAAAGCACTTTCCCCTCTTGGGGCCCATTTTTTTGTCTCCTGCTCTTTCCTGCTGAGCGTTCATCACACCTCCTGCCCTTCTCCAGCTTTTACAGCTGCCAGGAGGAGAGGTGAGGGGATGGTTTATGGGTGGCAGGATTCCTCCTGGACCCTTCCCTGAACTAATTAGGAGGTTTAAGAGGGAGCTGACGAGGATTCCTCCTGCCGAAATGTGCTTCATCTTCCTTCTTAGGAGAGAGGGAGATGTTGGAAAGTTTAATGGTCACAGAGGTGTTTGCGGCCGTGTCCTCTGGGCTGCAGGCCTCGGGGGCCCGGGCTGTAACTAGGGCAGATGGAGCCTGACTGCCTCTGGGCCCAGCTCCTTGGGCGGCTGGCGCGGGCGGGGTCCTGACCCCAGGGTGCTTGACGGGTCTGTGTCGGCCCTAGGACATCCCCACGGGCGCCGACAGCTGCGTGACGAGCCTCTCCTGCGACTCCCACCGCTCCCTCATTGTGGCCGGGCTCGGTGACGGCTCCATCCGCGTCTATGACAGGAGGATGGCGCTCAGCGAATGGTAACTGGGCCTCGCCTACCCCTCCATCTCCTGGGCTCGGGGGAGCGAGCCCCCAGACTCCCCCCCGAGCCGCACCCTCCGGCGCGTGGAGGAGCACAGCTTCCCACCAGCTGTGGACGGGCTGTTCCAAACACAGGCTAAGGGGGGACATCCCAGCGAGGCGCTGCCTTCTCGGCCTCCATTACCCCCTGAACACAGACAAGGCTACTGCCTCCCAGGTCAAACTCATGGACAGCCGAGGAGATGGCATTAGGGACAGCTCTGGGCCACACACGTTCATGTGGTCGTGGCTGCTCTGGGCACCGCCACTCTGCCCTGGGCTGAGGCCCCCAGGGGCCCTGCACCGTGCCCCGTGTGGGCCGGTGAGCATGGAGGTCCAGATGCTTGTCACACACAGCTGGTAAATGACAGAGCCCCACGGGAAGGTGGACCCGGGCTCCCAGGTGGTGTTTACTGAACACCCACCTTGTCCCAGGGGATGGGGAGCAGCAGGAGGGCCCGGGTACAGCCAGGAGCTAACGGGGTCCTCAGGGGAGGGGAGGGGGAGGGGACAGGACGGGGGACGGGCCGAGCTGGGCCTGAGCACAGGTGAACCCCAGCGGTGACACCGGCAGGAAGAGAGTGCAGGGCTGGGAGCAGCCAGGAGGGCTGGTATGGACCCAGGCAGCCAGCAGGGGCGCCAGCCTGTCTGGCAGGAGTTTGGCCCTGAGGCTTGGATGACGAGTGGGCCCCAGGCAGCCCCTGGTTTGCATGGTCCCTGCAGGTCTCTGCAGCAGGGTCCCCACCAAAAACCTACACTGCCCACCAGAAGCAGCCATCATGGAAGTGGGAGAGCAAGGTTCCTTTCTGGGGTGATGAAAATATTCTAAAATTGTGTGATGGTCGCACAGCTGTAAGAACATGTCAAATCAGTGAATACATGCTTACGGGAGACTCTTCCTGTATGTGAATCAAACGTCAATCAGACTTATTGTAAGAAGCCTCCCTGGGCAGGCCGTAACCTGGCACATCGACAGGAGCTGAGGGTCACAGAGCGGCCGTGAGGGAGGGGCTGGGGTCCCCAGACCTCCTCTTCGGCCTGAGGTCTGAGGACAGAGACACGGAGGCTCCCGGGCATCCCTGGGCAGAGACCTGTGTGTGCTGGGTGTAACTGTGTCCTGGACCCTTCCCAGGGGTCACACTCTGACCCCACCTCCCCGTCACGTGCATCCCAATCCCACTCCCAGTCATGGACCACACCAGGTTTCCAGGAAAGCCCGTGTCCCTCTGTTTCAACAGCTTTACAGTCTGGGGTTCTCGGTTCCAGCCCTCAAACCTACAAGGAGATGCAATGTGAAGTCCTGGTAGGGGGGCTGGCAGTGCCTGGGGCCCCAAGAGGGCATGACAGCCACCCCGCCTCCAGAGGCCCCCGCCTCCAGCATGGCCTAAGGTGACCAGGGAGGGGCATGCCAGTGGTGAGGGGTCCCTCAGTCATTCACGGCGAACATGAGACAGTGAAGGCTAACCTCAGGGCATGGGCAGACCGTGGACACTTTACATAAATGCCCAGTTCCGCTGCTCAAAACAAAGTCCACTCTGCGTCCCGTCCTGATGCCTCGGAGTGTCAGGGACGCCCACAGCTGTCCCCAGGCCCTGACCCCTCCTTCCTCCCCTCCAGCCGCGTCATGACCTACCGGGAGCACACGGCCTGGGTGGTGAAGGCCTACCTCCAGAAGCACCCCGAGGGCCACATCATGAGCGTCAGGTAATGAGCGTGGAATATTCATGAGACATTTTGCTGTAAAAACATTATTTTCCCTCCATCTAAAATATGTCCTTGGTATTTAAACAGCTGGGAAATACGGCATTTCAGGGTAGTAATTAACTTCTGCTCTGGGACTGGCCAGAAAGGTCAGGGCCAGCACCAGGGCAGGGACAGCAGGTCCTCCCGCTGGAGAGCCTGGCCTGCGGGCATCCTGTGGGCGGCAGGAGAGGGGGTGAACGAGGCAGCCGGGGCACAGCCTCCCCGTGACAGCAGCATCTGGCGGGCTTGTGCCAGGATTACCATGCGGATCCATCGTCTGCCCATAAATCCATTCCTGCTGCCCGGTAAATCCTGTGCTGAGAGCGGCGGATATTTATTTGCCCGTTAAAGGGACAGCAAATGTAATTTACTGTCACAAAGCCACCATTTCTCCAAAGAGATGCTCTTCCCTTGTTTGTAATGTGGAAACAGAACACAGCTTTCAGAACGCTGTCTGCCAGGCCCAGGGCAGGAAGAGGTGACCTCCCATCTTCCCCTCCCACCCATCACCACATCCCCGCTATGCAAAATCTAATATGCGGCCGGAAATGAACAAATAACTCACAGCCTCCCCCAGGTCTTTGCTCACCCTGCTGTGTGCCTCAGCAGCTAGGCCCTTTCTGACTATAGGGAGGGGTCCCCGGGGCTCAGCAGCAGGCCTGGTGCCAGAGTCAGTAGGGTGGGCCCATGTGCCATCCAGGGGCCTGCCTGGACACTCAGAGGGTCCAGAGGACCGTGGCCTTGAATAGCACATGTGGACGGCCCCTGACTGCATGTGGTACATCCTGGGGTCCCAGTATGCCCACCCAGCATCACCACGACCCCCTCCTGCAGTGTCAACGGGGACGTGCGCTTCTTTGACCCTCGGCTGCCGGAGTCTGTGAACATCCTGCAGATCGTGAAGGGGCTGACGGCACTCGACATCCACCCCCAGGCAAACCTCATTGCATGGTAGGTGCTGCCTCTTCTCTGCCCCCTGCCCTGCCCAGCCGGCTCCCGGGCCCTGTGTAACAGCAGGCACCATGACCCACCCCCACACCTGTGGAGGAGAGCTGGGTGGAGGGACTGAGTGTGGGGCCCTTTTGCTGCTCCTCACCTGCCTGGCCTCACAGCCCTTGAGGCTCAAACCCCCTCGTGGGGGTGACCAGAGAGGAGCCCCCTCTCCCCGTGGACATGCCCACCTCCCCGGACTGACCGCCAGGCCTTCTCCTGTGCAGCGGCTCCATGAACCAGTTCACCGCCATCTACAACGGCAGTGGAGAGCTGATCAACCATATCAAGTACTACGACGGCTTCATGGGCCAGCGGGTCGGCGCCATCAGCTGCCTGGCCTTCCACCCACACTGGGTCTGTGTCTCTGCCCCCGTCACGGGCTGGGGGTTCGGGGGGCATGGGGAGGCGCTAGCAGCGGCAGGCAGAGGCCCCCGCCCCTCACCCCAGGATCTCCGGGGGCCGTAGCCCCGAGACTGCGCTCCCTCTGGAAGCAGCGTCAAATTCCCTGTCGCTCAGGGCAGACGTGAGGCAGCCCTGCTCTTCGCGACCCCCCTGGCCCCTGCATAGACCCCAGCCCCAGAGAAAGCTCCCCTTGCAAAGGCCACTGGGGCAGGAGCAGCCCAGACCCCGTGACCTGGGTGATGGCGCCATCCTGAATTACAGTCAGCTGCGTGGCTGGGCGCTGCTGTGTTTTAAATTAGGATTCTCCCTCCCTGCCTGTGTGTAGCGCGAGGCTCCCCAGGAGCCTGGCCTGTGGCTCTCTGCCAAAACGCATGGCATGAGGTTTCCAGAGCTGTCCCCGGGGAGCCATGCTAAAAAGAAAAACGTGGGTGCGTGCGGAGCGGGCGGGTTCCCTGTGACTGGGCGGAGGTGAGAGATCTGCACGAGCTGTGTGGCCCAGGAGCCCGTCATCCCCACGCTGGCCTTGCGGGCGAGGTTGGGGTGACCAGGCCTGGCCTACGCCCCGCGCCCGCCGCTCACGCCCTGCCCTCTCCCCCCGCAGCCGCACCTGGCCGTGGGCAGCAACGACTACTGCATCTCGGTGTACTCGGTGGAGAGGCGCGCCAGGTAGCCCCGCCCGCAGGCCGCGCGCATAGGGGCCCCTGAGCGCCGCCCTGGACACTGGCCCGCGCTGGCTGCGGAGGGCTCGAGAGGGCCCGCACTGTCTGTCTGCCTGTCTTCGCTGTCATGCCCAGGAGCCCAGAGAAGGGGGCTCTGCTGGAGTCCTTGGTGTGACGGTCGCTGCTCTGCTGAGACACGGCTCCCGGCCCGAGGACACGGTCACTGTACGTTCCAGTCCCCGCCCGTCCTCTTGTTGTCTGAGGTTCTTAAGGGGATAACACACTTCTTTTATTTCCCAAGTGATGCGAGCATTAGTCCCCAAACCAGACGGAAGCCAGCTCCTGGGGCTGCGTCCCCGCCAGCGTGGGCTCCTGGGGTGGTCCGAGGCCGCTGGCTGAGGTGGAGGCTTGAGACTGAGTGAAGGACAGATGGAGGTGGCCTGCCACCCGCTGGTCGTCACCCAAGGCCGTCTGGCCAGTCCCCGGAGCCCGAGCGCACCCCTCCCCACAGGCAGGCCTCTGCCTGAGTGTCGGCAGGAGGGCCTCTGGTTTGGAAGGAGAGGCAGGTCCCTTGGGCCACGGGTCTTGTTTCTCTCAAGTGCTGCTCTTCCCCGGCCGGTGCAGGGAGCGGTGGCCTCCCCACCCGCACGCCACACGCATCACATGAGCACACGCGGAGGGGCCGCCCAGCCCCGCGTATCCAGGGCTGAACAGCACCGCCCCACCCTCTGTCCCCACACACATGGGGGCAGCTCACACCTGCAAGGGACACAGGAGGGCTCCCAGGTAGGCGGCAGCTCACGCGTGTCTGTTGCACGCACACGTCTGTGGCAGGGCCCTAAGCAGCCACACCTAGAACACAAGACACAACCACGATGATATTTTGAAAATCATTTTTTCCATTTTCCTTGGTAATCAGGATTATTCAGAAATAGAGGAGTGAGCTGGCTTAGTTAACTCTGCCGGTAAGAGGCCAATAATAGTGGGAATGTGAGGGAGAGCCGTGCTGTGGACCTGGGGGGGCTGGACAGGGCACGGGGCTGGGCCAGGGGCTGGCCGTGACTGCTCCCCTGAGAAGGTTCCAGGACAGTGTCCACTGTGTGCTGGGTGAGTGAATGGCGTGCGGGTAGGGAAGGCCGTGGAAAGCTCAGCTCACCCAGTGCTCCAGACACAGCGACTTGGGAACCTTCCAGAAGCTGAGCTCCATCCACAGATGCCGAGCTCCATCCACAGATGCCGAGCTGACTGCCCACAGCCGATTTCACAGAGCAGTTCCACTCCACATTTTGAGCTCACGTGTGGTTCTGTTTTTGAGACAAAACTATCCCCAGGCCAAGCGTGGGGCCCCGGTGGGGCCGTCTTCACAGGTCTGATGCGAAAATTCAATCATGAAGTTACAGAGGCTCGAGAGAGTGTGACCTAAGGGTTCATTTATCTCTATTTATTTTATCAAAATGAGAACTGAAAGACTTTGATGAAACATGGAATTGTAACACAAAAAGTGAGAAGGATAAACTGTTAATAAAAGATAAATACGCAGAGGGCTGGCTGGAGGCGCTGTCCTTTAAGGCAAGTCCTCCGTGCCCTCGGGGCTCCAGGCACAAGGTGGTGGTTCCTGGCCCTTGGCCCCCTTGAGCACAGCCCCAGCCTTGTGGCTTGGACAGTCGGCCCAAGAGGAGGCCTTAGATTTGGGGTCACCCCACTCTGCCTGTGAGCCCAGGCTCCCAGAGGGAATCCCTTTGCCACTTCCTGTGTCTTTTTTACTTACCACCTACAGTTAGAAGCCAGAAGGCTGCGTCTGGGTTCTGTCCTGGGGATCCGTCTTCCCACCCTCATCCTGTGGCTCGGGGACCCCGACTCCTTCCTCAGCGAGCATCCCCTCTGATCCCAGCCTGAAGGGTCACCGTCAGCCCGTGACTCCTCGGGCCCACCTGGTGGTCCAGGGTTGGCTCCCCTGTGGGGTCAGAGCCCGTGTTCCCACTGACACACCAACAGGCCGGAGGGGTCCCAGCCCTTTAAATGCACCTCACGCCTTAGGGGTCCCACTCCCTAGAAGCAGCTTGGGTCCCAGCTCTTGTCGCCCTAATGACAGGAAATGGAGCCCCAGGCGTGAAGTAACTCACCCAGAGCCACACCCACTGGGCGGGTGGTAGCAGGAACCAGGGTCCCACCCGGCATCCTGACCTCGTGGCCTCAAGATGGAACCTCACTCGGCAGACGGGGGGTGGTGAGTGGGGAGGTGGGCAGCACTGGGAGCCAGCCACGCACACTGGCGCCGAAGGAGCGACAGGAATTGAACCGGGTTCACTGGACTGGATGGGGCCGACCCGGCCGAGGACGAGAGGCCAGCCCCGAGGAGGCCAGGCAGGCTGTGACGGGCACGGTTGTGGGGGCACACGGGGAAGAGAGGTGCCAGGACTCAGGCGTGAGGCGGACCAGCCGCCCCCTGGGCCCAGACCAGGGAAGCCCGTGTCAGCCCTCAGGGCAGCTGCAACAAATCACCCCAAACGTGTCAGCCAGGACAGCCTCGCCCTCCTGGGCCTGGAGAGCCCCACGCCGGACCTGGAATCATCAGTTGGGCAGGTTCCTTCTGGAGCTTCCGGGGAGAATCGCCTTTCCCCCTTTGCCAGCTTCTAGACTTTGCCCTCACCCCTCGGCTCGGGGCCCCTTGCTCCCCCCGAGCCGGCAGTGCCGCTGGAGGCCTTGTCACAGGGCGCCACTCTCTCTCGGACTCTGACCCCAGCCCCCACTCTCAAGGACCCTGTGGGGACAGGGCCCCGCTGAATAATCCAGGACAGTCTCTCCACATCCGAGTTGCTACTGGCAGCCTGAATCCCCTTTGCCACATGACCTAAGAGGGTCACAGCTCCCAGGACTAGGATGTGGGCCTCTTTGAGAGACTTGATTCTGCTGACCACTCTCTCTGTCTATAAGTCCTCTACCAAGCAGAGACCCCAAATGCCGGGGGTGGCCTAAGAGGAGGTGAGGGGTCACTGAAATGGGAAGCAAGACATCCATCCCTGTTCTCGAGGAGCAGGGAAGGGCTCCTGCTCTCCAGAGCTGTGCATTCCGAGCCAGCTGCCTCCACATCCGTGGGGAGGCCCGCAGGAGGAGGCCTTGAGGCCTTGGCACGTGAGGGAGACTGTGGGAAAGCGGGTGGATTCCCCAGTGCAGCACCCACTCCAAAGAGGGGAGGGGAACTGTTGCCATGGAAACCTGGGGTCTGAGCAGCTGGAACTCCTGAATTAAATTACAGTTTGTTTTAAACAAGAAGGATACCCAGCACTTACTCAGCTGCACCTGGCACGCTTCAGCAGAGAGAGTAATATTTTTCCCATTAGCATCAGTTATTCTGTCACCGAGACTTGAATACAAATCAAGTGCTCATAAAAATCAAAGATGGGCACGTGGCTGGAGCTACCACAAGAGGGCGCCAGACCCAGGGCTACATACCCTCCACTCACCGGCTCCAAACAGCTGCTGTGAAGGGGCCAGAAAAGAGCCCACCAGCCCCGCCGGGCCGGTGTCAGCTTGCCAGCCAGGGGCCAAGGACGACTGTCCTAGGCGGCCATGCAGGGACAGCTGTCCAGCTGAGGGGGGAGAGGGTGGGGCAGTGTTATCTCAGGATGACCAGCTCGGGGAGGCCCTGCTCTGTGGGTCCCTCCTGGCTCAGCCGCTTTCGGCACAGGACCACCTGAGACTTGGCCGTAGGCTTGTCCTCAACCCCATGCAGACCCCACTTCAGCACGTCGGAGGAGCCAGGAATTCCCAGCAAAGGTGTGTTCACCTGGGCGACACACACTCAAGCGTGTGCATGCAGGTGGGTGGGAGTGATTCAGTCTCAGGACGCAGGGCCTGCAGAATGAGTTTGGAAAAACATAACTACAGACAAAGGATGGGTGCACCCTAAGGCCGGCTGGCCACTGTCTCCATCTTGGGGTTTCTACAGGGATCCTCTGGGAAGAAGTCAGAGGGGTTGGCCTCTCAAGGTGGTTCTGCTTCTCGGGTTCAGTTGTACAAGCTGGCCGAAGGTCCATGCGGCCCAGTGCCTCCTGGCCTGGGGCAGGTAAAGATGGCGTAGGATAAGAAAAGGTGAGGGAAAGGGACCAGAGGGAGGGTGGCAACTGGGATGGGCCCAGTTGTGTCCCCTAAAGGGACAGCCAGCAGGCACATCCTGAGACCCCCGCCAGGGCCCAAAAGTGTGCAGCTGGGATGAGCAGCTGAGGATCTGGAACCCAGGAGGGGCGTCCAGTTCACCTATCCAGGGGCTGCCGCTGGTTGAAGGAGGAGGGGCTGTGAAAGAGGAGATGCTCTGCCCAAGTGTAGAGCAGACACCAGGGGGCGGGAGGAGGGAGGCGAGGCGGGTACAGGTTCTGGGGCAGCAGAGCCCTCCTCCACGCCAGATGCAAGGCAAGGGGGCTCCCAGAGAGGCCCCCAACTGCGAGGGAGGGACTGGAGGTGATGGGGGCAGCCCAGAACTTGTCACCAGCACCCACAGTGCCCTGCTTTGCAGGAGGAATGGCCTGGGGGGTAATCTGTGAGGGTACCCAGCCACGTGCGGGACTCCCACCCCTGCAGCCTACGGAGGGACTCCCGCCCCTGCGGCCTACGGAGGGACTCCCACCCCTGCGGCCTACGGAGGGAGTGATCCCAGCTCCACAGGGAAGGTGGCAGCTGCCAGCAACAACCTCAACCAAAGCCCAGGCAGAACCCACGTGGGGTTTCCTGTCTTTTTTGCTCTTTACTGGAACTTTTTGCACTGGGGAAAGAAAGAAATGACACACTAGCATTGAACACCTGGAAAAGGCAATTAACAGGCCAATTCCATTTACAAAAGCATCAAAAAGAATTAAATACCTAGGCATAAATGCAATAAAGGAGATGAAAGATTGTACACCAAACAACAAATCATTGCTAAAAGTAATTACAGAGGACCTGAATAAATAGACATTCTGTGTTCATGGGTTGACATTATTAAGTGGCAGTATTCCCCAAAGCAATCTACAGGTTCAATGCAGGTCCTAGAAGATCCTAAAGACCCTTTTGCAGAATTGGACCGATCAAACTTCAATTGCATATGGAATTACAAGGGTCCCCAAAACAACTTTGAAAAATAAAAGGTTGGAGTCTTTCTACTTCCCTGATTCAAACCTTAGTACCAAGCTACAGTAATCATTCTACAGTGGTTCTAGCATAGAACAGAATAGAGAGCCCCGGATAAATCCAGACATCTATGGGCAACTGGTTCTCAAACAAGGTGACAAAACCACTCAGTAGGGAAAGAATAGTCTTTTAACAAATGGTGCTGTGACAGCTGGATATTTACACACAAAAGGTGGACCCTTACACCACATACAAAAACTAACAATCAATCAATGGCATAAATACAGGAGCTAAAACTTTAAAACTCCTAAGGACAGGGGGCAGGAAATAGAGGTAAATTTTCATGACCTTGGCAACGGATTCTTAGATTTGACACCAGAAGCTTGACACAAGAAAAATTAGATAAACTGGACTTTATAAAAATGTCTTTTTGTGTATCAAAAGACATAAGGATGTAAAAAAAAATAGTTCAGTCGCTCAGTCGTGTCCAACTCTTTGCGACCCCATGAATCGCAGCACGCCAGACCTCCCTGTCTATCACCATCTCCCAGAGTTCACTCAGACTCACGTCCATCGAGTCCGTGATGCCATCCAGCCATCTCGTCCTCTGTCGTCCCCTTCTCCTCCTGCCCCCAATCCTCCCAGCATCAGAGTCTTTTCCAATGAGTCAACTCTTCGCATGAGGTGGCCAAAGTACTGGAGTTTCAGCTTTAGCATCATTCCTTCCAAAGAAATCCCAGGGCTGATCTCCTTCAGAATGGACTGGTTGGATCTC
>SJYT01066766.1:655556-698723 GCA_006410635.1 Cephalophus harveyi | reverse complement strand
AATTAAAAGACGCTTGCTTACTCCTTGGAAGGAAAGTTATGTCCAACCTAGATAGCATTTTCAAAAGCAGAGACATTACTTTGCCGACTAAGGTCCATCTAGTCAAGGCTATGGTTTTTCCTGTGGTCATGTATGGATGGATGTGAGAGTTGGACTGTGAAGAAGGCTGAGTGCTGAAGAATTGATGCTTTTGAACTGTGGTGTTGGAGAAGACTCTTGAGAGTCCCTTGGACTGCAAGGAGATCCAACCAGTCCATTCTGAACCATATCAACCCTGGGATTTCTTTGGAAGGAATGATGCTAAAGCTGAAACTCCAGTACTTTGGCCACCTCATGCGAAGAGTTGACTCATTGGAAAAGACTCTGATGCTGGGAGGATTGGGGGCAGGAGGAGAAGGGGACAACAGAGGATGAGATGGCTGGATGGCATCACGGACTCGATGAACATGAGTCTGAGTGAACTCCGGGAGATGGTGATGGACAGGGAGGCCTGGCGTGCTGCGATTCACGGGGTCGCAGAGAGTCGGACACGACTGAGCGACTGAACTGAACTGAACTGAATGGTAAAAACAAGCGCAGCAGCAGGTGCCAAGCAGAGAATCCCAGGGAGCTAGTGCTTAAGAGGCCCAAACTCCCTGCAGGCTTTCAGGGAAAGGTTTTTAAAGACCGGGTGAGGGAGAGGGTTGTGGGGTATATGATCAGCTCATGGACATTCTTCTGATTGGTTGGTAGGTAATTGGCAGTCAACATCACCCATCTTCTGGTTCCAGTGGGTCTGGTGTCTACATGCTTGTGGGCAGTATACAGTTAACTTCTTCCACCTAGTGGACGTTTGGGTATCTGCAAAATAGCTCAAAGAATGTGGCTTCTCCAAGCTAGGGCAGACCCATGGCAGGTCCTCCCCGTGACCTCACGGGCTGTTCTTGGACCCACCTTCCTGCACCTCCCCAACCGGTGCAAGGGGTGGACTTGCACCAGCGCTGGGTGTGGGCTGGGGAGGTGCTAGGATGCGGGCGGGATGCCGCCCCCACGGGGTGCGGTGTCTGAGATGCTGTGTGGGGTGACAGGTGCTGGGGAACAAGGGGCTTGTGTCTGGGAGCCAGTACCCGGCGTGGGGTGCAGAGCGCAGGGTTCTAGATGTGGGGGTGCCTGAGTGTCCAGTGCTGGGATGTGTGTGGAGTGCTTGGGCACGGGTAGCGGTGCCGCCCCCTCCTGGGGAGCCGGCCCACATCCCTGGCCCAGGTGCTGTCCTACGGCCTCCAGGTTGTCCTGCAGCGCCACCGCGTGGCCGCCGCGGGGCTCGCCCTTACCCGGACCCAGCTTGGCTGAGGGTCAGGCGCTAGGCTTCCAAGAAGGGTGCACGCCCCCGCGGCCCTGCACCCCTCTCCCTGGCCCCGCGTCTTATCTGCTCTCAAGCCCTCAAGAGCCGTCTCAACCTCTGACCCGCCGCGACCCAGCGTCCCCACTCATGGGTCCCCCAAGGGTTACCAGCAGGCAAGCACTTTCTCCTCAGCCCTCCATGCAGCCCCTGAGTTCCCGCCTTCCCCAGGACGTCCCCCGTCCCAGGACACCCCTCTAGGGGCTTCCACCGGCACTGACCTGGGATGCCCCATCCTCTGTGCTCACGTAGCGTCCATGAAGCTGGTCCTACCAACACCTCATCTGTGTCTTCAGCACCATTTCCTGGGCTCACATCCAATGCCTGGGACTTGGCCTGAATCCTTCTGACATCTTCCAGAAGATTCCTTGGCTAACCCCGTGTTCTCTGCTGCCCTGTCACCGCCTCCATAGTCTGACCCCCCAGGACCCCTAACCCTGGGGACCCTTGACCACGACCCTGCCAGCTCTTAACATGCTGCACGTGTACCGCTGGCCAGGCCTCCAGTTCATCCTCCCCATGTGTCTGGACCGACCCGGCATCGGAATGACTCCTGTTCTCATGTGAAGCTTTATCCCAGAACCCTGGGGTTTAGGGGCCTCAAAAAGTGCCTGTTTTGGAGGAAATTCCCTCCACTCTGCCGCGAGCGCCCACCTTCCTCTCTGCAGATTGGCTCCGGCGAGGATATTACACCAGCAAGGCCACAGTTGATTGGCTTGTAGGGAACCAATCAGAGCCCTTATCTGGGAGTGACGCTTGGCAGTCTGGAAAGGTGGGCACCCAGAGGAGACTGATCGGGAGGCCTAGAAGTTGGAGGGAGCGGGTGGTTGGAGACGGTGGATAGAGGAAGTGGATGGCGAATGTGAGCCGCAGAGCAACGAGGGGCAAGGGGACCCGGATGGCTTCCCGCGCTAATCGTTCATGGCCATCGAAGTTGGTAAAGGTTCCTGCCACGTGCTCCTGGGGCCGCCATCCGCAGGCCTGCAAGACCCTGTTGACGCCTGTGCGCACATGGCAGGCCAGCCCACAAGGCTACACTTGCAGCCACCTGCTCCCTGGGTCTGCGCGTCAGGTAAGGGCTACCCCATTGTCACCTTCCCTAGAGGTCCTCCCACCGGGCTTCCAGGTTAGTTTCCTCCTGTAGGAAGTGTTCCAAGCTGTGGTGCAGAGGTGCAGGGGCGGCTGACTGGGCTTTGGTAGCTGTGAGGCAGAATGGGGGTGGGGTGGGGTGTCACTGGGCCCTGAGTTTCTTTTCAAGTCTAAGAAAGCTCCCTCTTCCCCAAGATCCAGTGACGGGACCCCTGGCCTTCATTCCTGCTACCCTGATTTTGAATCACTGATTCTCTGTAATAGATGTCTTCCTGCTTGAAATGCCCAGAGAGGTGCCTGTTTACAGAGGTTCCCATGATGCATAGTTAGGGCCAGAAGTCAGTCCCGGAGAGAGACCGTGGAAGACAGAAACCCAAACTTGATTGTATGCAGTGATGATCTCATTATTGTGTCTGAACTGTGGACTGAACTATGTGTCCCCCTAAAATTCAGATGTTGCAGTCCTAACCCCAAACACCTCAGACTGTGCCCTGATTTGAAGAGAGGGTCTCTACAGAGGTGAACATGTTAATTGAGGTCATTCGTGTCAGTCCTGATCCAACAAGACTGGTGTCCTCATATAAAGGGGAAATTTGGACACAGACGGGCACACAGGGAGGCTACGTGAAGATGGAAGAAAAGTCCAGTGATGCTTCTCTGTGCTCGGCTTGCTGACAACCAACAGAAGGTTGGAGATTCCCCCTCACAGCCTCAGATGGAGCCATCCCTGCGACACCTTGAACTCAGACTTCCAGCCTGCAGACTGCGAGACAATACATTTCTGTTGCCTAAGAGGGCCCGCCTGTGGTAATTTGTCATGGCAGCCAGAGCAGACTACCACAGCCTGTGGCGAATAGGACACAGGTAGTGGAGGCATGCTGTAGCCACACACGTTTCTGCGATGACCTGGAAGGAAGCATTCCCGAAAGCCAGATTCTGGGAGTCCACGCAGCTGCAAAGCAACGTCCTGGGGGAAATCAGGGCTATGGGGCACGTGAGTGATTTCTGACCACACTGGGAAGATTTCATTTTTAAAAACGACAAGCAAGGGGCTTTAAATTCCCAGTTCAAGATAGAGTCCGAAAAGCAGAAAATGTGTTCAGTTCAGTTCAGTCACTCAGTCGTGTCCGACTCTTTGTGACCCCATGAATCGCAGCACGCCAGGCCTCCCTGTCCATCACCAACTCCCGGAGTTCACTCAGACTCACGTCCATTGAGTCTGTGATGCCATCCAGCCATCTCATCCTCGGTCGTCCCCTTCTCCTCCTGCCCCCAATCCTCCCAGCATCAGAGTCTTTTCCAATGAGTCAACTCTTCGCATGAGGTGGCCAAAGTACTGGAGTTTCAGCTTTAGCATCATTCCTTCCAAAGAAATCCCAGGGCTGATCTTTAGAATGGACTGGTTGGATCTCCTTGCAGTCCAAGGGACTCTCAAGAGTCTTCTCCAAAACCACAGTTCAAAAGCATCAATTCTTCAGTGCTCAGCTTTCTTCACAGTCCAACTCTAACATCCATGCATGACCACTGGAAAAACCATAGCCTTGAGAAGACGGACCTTTGTTGACAAAGTAATGTCTCTGCTTTTGAATATGCTATCTAGGTTGGTCATAACTTTCCTTCCAAGGAGTAAGCATCTTTTAATTTCATGGCTGCAATCACCATCTGCAGTGATTTTGGAGCCCCCAAAAATAAAGTCTGACCCTGTTTCCACTGTTTCCCCATCTATTTCCCATGAAGTAGGACTACTATAAAAGAAAAGTTTATTTCTTGTAGCAGGACTGTTGTGTCTGGATATCATTCCCCCAGTTCTATTCTGCGGGTTGTAGGATTACAACATAAATTGAATTCTCAGCCTCACCAGGTCAGTGTGAAAGAGTCAGATGGAGAGCTGAGTGGGCTGATCTTGATCCCCTCATAATCATGTCAAGCCTTGCCTGCCAGTAGAAGCGACCCTGCTCCCCATCTGACATGTCCTTCCCACCCCCTGCTCATGAAGACCCCACCCCAAGCAGGTAGGGGGAGACCTGCTGAGAGGAGACTGATTCTCCTCAAGACCCCACCCAGTAACCCCATGTTGCCTCCAGATCCATAACTGCAGTGAGAGCCCAGCTGACTCCGGGGAAGGTGGGCACATCCCAAGAATTCCAAGAAATTGCTGACTCACACTGGAGGGTCTCGGGGAGACCTCACAGGGACGCATGGCAGCCAGCACTGGACGAGCTGGACAGGGCACGAGCCCCTGAGACTCTGGGCCACACTGTTTGCTTTCATCTGTGCTTGGACTTCCCAGCTGAGATGCCAGGAATCCCTTGGCACAATACAGAGGAAGGACTCCAAGGGCTGGGACACATAAAGACTCGACATGAATTCATCAGGTGCAACTCGCTCACTGAGCTCCTTGTGTCCTCAAGGCACAGGCACTGGATAGAGGCCCCAAGAAATCCCTTGGTGAGGACCTCTTGAAAAGCCCTCCAAGGTCTGCAGGCCAGGGAAGACAGTAGAGGCGCTGCCATCAAAACAGGGGCCCTGATTTCTCCTGAGAACCAGGAGGTGCAAGGCTCAGAGCTCACATGGGCAGGTCACTGGAAAAGGCAGCAAACCCACGTAGTAGTCACAATGAACGCTGCCAGAGAGCCCTTGACACTGGCCAACTGCAAAAGCTGGATAGTCTCAGAAAGCCTCACTGGATCATTAAGAAACCAGCCAGATGTGGGAGAGAGAGATGTGATGGGAAGGACCTTAGAGGAGAATCATGATCTCTCACCCAGTTGCAGGACTGAACAGAAGGGAGAATGGGTTCCTCATGAAGGGGTCTATGTAGTATGCCTGGCAAACCTCCCCCCAGTGCCTGAACCATTGTGCCAGGTACTGCCTAACAACCTCCCCCTGCCCTGGCTCTGCACTTAGGCAGAGGCAGCAGGGAAGGCTCATCTCTGCTCTGTGGGATGCCAGCTGAGTGGCCTGTGTGACTCCAGGGTTATCTGATGGGGGATAAGAACTACCCTGACAAGAAAGCACATCTATCCAGAGAGCAAGGGCTGCTGACTCCTCCCCACGCAGCCCTCTCCACGGACTGCTGCTGGAATAGACACTCTGGATATGGATTTGCCTCCGCCCACTCTTGGAGGCTTCTGCCAGCTGCACTGTTGTGGACTTGGAGGCCACTAGTGGTGTCCATGCAGCTCTGCTCCTGATTAAGGAGTTCATTTCACAGAAAGGGGTAAGCGCTGGGCATGTGCCATGGGACACCTCATCTTATGACCCCACCTGCCCAGAACTGCTAGAAAGGTGGTGGGGCCCATGCAGACTGGGCTGCGGGCTCAGCCTGGGCGACCAAACCGGGCTGAGTACTGGGACCCCTCATGCCAGCCAAGACACACGAGTGGAAGCCAGGGCTGCAGGTGTGGGTGGCACCCCAACCTATATACTCGATGCCCCGTGGAGGCTTCCGCCGGGACCACGGAACCAGAAGATGGGCTCCCCTGGGGAGCCCTACCAGCCCGGAGGACAGAACCAGTGGGGCACGCTGCCTGGTTGGCAGTTCAGTGGACACTAGAGATCAGGGTTGTAACATCACTAAACGCAGCATTTTGTGCATCCGAGCCGGCGGGGCAGTGATTTGTGAACAAGATCTCTGACCTTCCGGGAGACGGTCCATGCGGTCACCCTGCAGGGTTCCCACCGTAATGGGAGATGGAACTTCTAGTCTTGAAGACCGCGCCGGTGGGGCCTTCTGGAAATGCACCTGAACCGCGCAGTCCAGGGCCCCTGAGCCCCGCCCACTGCAGGTCCAGCCCCTTCTCTGGGCGGGGCTTCCGTCCACAGACGGCCGCGTTCCGCGTTCTGCGGCGCCAGGCCCTGCGCGGCCGCCGTAGCGGGGTGGGTTGGGCCCGGACTACGGTAGCCGTGGGGTACGGGGCACGGGTCCGACCGGGCAGGGCGGCGGGGCACGGGCCGGACCGGCCGCAATGGGCAACCTGTTCGGCCGTAAGAAGCAGAGCCGGGTCACGGAACAGGACAAGGCGATCCTGGTGAGATGCCGGGCCCTGCAGGCGGGTGGGCGCGGGCTGGTTACCCCCGGACCGTACGGGGAAACCGAGGCTGGGCGGCGGCAGGCTGCGCTCCGCTTCTCCAAAGGGTCCAGCCCCTCTGGCCGCCCAGTCTCACGCCCGGGCTGCAGCCTCGGAGCCAGTCTGGGGCGATGCGCAGTGGGCTCCCCTTGGGGAGCAAGTCCGGGCCCGGTCCCCAGCGAGTCTAAACGAATCCTGTCGCTGCGGGTGTAGGTGGTCCGGGTGTGGCTGAGCTGTGCTTTGGGAGGCGGGGCCCTCGTTGTACTGTCTCGTGGTTGTATCTTGTCCGTGGGCGAGTCCGCGCCTGCGGGTGGGGTTTCTAAACTCCAGCCCCACGGGAGCCAGCCCCAGACCACTTCCCAGCTCCAACCCCGGCCCGGTGCGGGATCGGGGCCTGCGTGGCCGACTCAGGTGGGAGGTCGTGGGGAGGGGATGATCTGGCAGTGGGGCCTCATTGCTGCTCCCAGAACTGGGGATCTAAGCCAACGCTCTCACTGTGGGACGGTCGTGTTCTGTGTGCTTAGGACTCAGGCTGGACTCAACACCTGTCCCAGTCCTTGTCAAACTTACAACCTGTGCGGCCCCTGAGGAACGAGCCATGGGCCCCGAGCTTGTGGGCTGCCCTTGTCTCCAGGCCACTCCTGGCCCTCGAAAGTTTTAGATGATGGTGATGTTTCTATGTTTCTACCTGTGGATTTGAGCGTCTTTTTCTGGAGAGCACTGATATGAAAGTTAGTTTCTAGGGAAAGAATCGTGTGGCGTGTTAAGTGAAATGACGTGTTGAGAATAACCCATTTTGTAAGAAAAGTGTGTCAGGAAGGAGAGAGCCTAGAATGTAAGTGGAATCTACCTTCGCTTTCTTTTCTAATTTTCTGCAGGAAGAGTACGTAATTTTTGATGCTAAGAAAGAAACTAATTCAAGTGGCAGGTTGGTTTTTTTGGGGGGGCGGGGTGGTTTTACTGTGGCTTCTGAAACCAGAAGTTATACCAGAAGTTATAAAACTTTTGAAGTTCCCCTTGAAAAAGAGGCCTGTTTGTCACTGGAGAAGATCAGCTGCCATTGGGTTTTTATTGTGGTCGGGGTCCGGTCCCCCACATGTGCTGGCCTCCATCCTGGGCTTCTGGGCCTCTGGCTGAGCAGGAAGCCCCCGAAGCTCTCCTTCTGTTGTCAAGGATACACGTCGGTGGGGTCGTGACAGGAACAACTCAGTTGGCACGCCACAGAACAAACTATCGCCTGATGTTTTCTGAGGATGAAGAGCTGAGCTGAGGAACCTGGAGCTGCCCCGGGACCTTTTGCTGAAACTTCTTGGTTTACAAAGGGGTGGCCTGGCCACACCTGCCTCCCTCCGGCTCTTGCCTGACACTTTGTCCGCCGCCTGCAGGGTAGGTGCTCAGCTCCTATGGAAGAGAAGCAAGTCAGAGTTGAGCCCGGCTGGTAGGTTGGCTATGGGGTGATATCTCATTGTCAGCAGACATCTCTCATGCCAGCCTGGACAGGACACGTGGCTGCCCTGAGGCACCAACCACAGAGTGCACTGGGGCATATGGCCTCTAAAAAGGGAGCTATGGAGAGGCCACTTTAGACCATGTCCATGCCGGGGGCTAAGTTCTCACCACGTTGAGTGCAAAAGACGTGCACACCCTTGACTCACTTAACTGACTCCTGGTAACCAACCCTGAAGACGTCATCTTCCATCGGAGAAGTGCCCCACGCTTGCAGGTGCTCACCGTAAGCATCACCTGAAATGACGGAATTTGGAAGAAATGTAAATGACCTAAAATAGGGAAAGAGAGGCTAAGGCATGTAAATGGCCCTGCATCCTTTTTGGGACAGGACTCCAGGGTGCCAGGTGCTTCGTGAGGTCATGTGAACCCATCACCTCAATGCGCCATCTGTTGTCCACCCACGTATAATGGCAAATGACAACAGTTGGGGAGCTGATGGCAAATGGCTGAGATCCCCAGAGGGGTGAAGCTGGAAGGGACGGCCCCTGTCTCCAGCTACAGCTGGACTGGGCTGGTGGCACTTAGGTGGCCCTCACCAATGATTTTGTGTCGTCTCTGCACTTTGGAGGTGGTGGCCACACTCCCTGACCAGTGCTCACACTCCTCGCTGCCTGGGGTTGGGGGGGATCCTGGGGGCTTGTAGGATATTGAGCCTCATCCTGGGCCTCCACCCCCTAGATGCCAGCGGCATCCCCAGTGGGCCAGCCAGAACGTCTCCAGGGAGTGCACCACATGCCCTGGAGGGCAGACTGGTCCCCATGGAGAGCTCTGTTTCGGAGGATGCACTTCCATGGGTGGCAGCTGGGGCAGCCTGGCCTGTGGGGGGCCCTTCGGCATCCCTGGCAGCCTCTGTGCCCGCTCTCCTGGGCACTAGGTAGCCCAACGAGTGTCCACGCTGCGTGGGCCCGTGCCAACACAAGGCCTGCTTTCCCAACAGCAACTGAAGCAGCAGCGGGACAAGCTGAAGCAGTACCAGAAGAGGATCACCCAGCAGCTGGAGCGGGAGCGGGAGATCGCCCGGCAGCTCCTGCGTGACGGCAGGAAGGAGTGAGTGGGGTGGCGCCAGTGTGCGGGGGAAGGAAGCCATCCCCCGTCAGCCTAGAGCAGGGCTGGGTAGGGGGAGGCTGGGGAGGCTGGTCGGTGCCGGGCCAGGACATCCAATGGCCGTGACTGCTGGGTCCCCTTTGCAGACGGGCCAAGCTGCTGCTCAAGAAGAAGCGATACCGGGAGCAGCTCCTGGACAAGACAGAAAACCAGATCACCAGCCTGGAGACCATGGTAGGCCTAGTGGGGGTCAGGGGTGTGGGCTGTGTAGGCCAGAGGCCCCTCAGAGAACTGAAACCCACCATTTTCCTTTCCTGAACCCTCCGCCAGAGGCTATGCAATGGGTCAGGTCTGGAGGCAAAGGAGAAGCTTTACTGAGAGCCTGATATTCTTAAGGGGCTGGGGCAGGTTGGCTGCTGCAGGATTGTGGTTGGGGGGCTAGGCCGCTTCTGGGTGGTGGGGGTGGGGGGGCCGGTTCTGCCCCAGTGACTGGAGAGGTGTTGATCTGCAGGAGGCTCCCAGGCAACCTGGGTTCAGGGCACAGTGCTCTGGTTGTGCTCATTTACTAACAGTTTTGCTGTTATAAGCAGTCTGATAAGAGATTCTTCCCAGACCCTCTCAGTCCCACCCAGCTGGTGGTCAGGGCACCAGGAAAGGACAGAGGGAAGAGGAGGGCAGAGATCGTCACTCTTGGTGACAGTGTGGTCCTAACTCCCGTCGTGGGTCTGTGTGAGGCGGCAGAGAAGGCGGGCCCCTGACCACACAGGTCTCCTCCTCAGGTCCAGAGTATTGAGTTCACCCAGATTGAAATGAAAGTGATCGAGGGGCTGAAGATTGGAAATGAGTGTCTGAATAAGATGCACCAGGTAAGTCTTGGCGGGCTGGGGGCAGAGAGGAGGGGGAGCCTAGTGGACCAAGGAGGGGACTTGTCCCTGAGGCCACAGCTGCACCCAGGCCGTTGGGCATGAGGGAAAGTCAGTCATTACCAGGAGAGGCTGACCATCTAGTAAGACAGATAAGCTCAGGTATATGACCCGAGAATAGGGACCCCAGCTACAACTTGGATCCAGAGATTCTAAGCATGACTAGAGGGATAGCCTCTTCAGAGCGGGGGAGGGGTGTGGTGAACTAATCAGAGGACTTCCTGGAGGAGGTGAACACAGCCGCGTCTCAGGAAGCAGCACAGAGGTGGATGGTGAAAGGAGAAGTGAGGTGCAGAGAGGCCACGCCCCAGCCTCACCCCATCTCGTTCCCGATGAGTGGATGGCAGATGGGGCTGGGCAGAGAGCTGAGGTTACGTTGCCTTTCTGAATGTCCAATGTGGGGACCAGTCAAGCAAAGGTGTTGCTTTGAACCCAAAACAAATCAAGTCATGTAGCCAGAGAAAACTTTATATCTGTTATTACTGCTAGGGTTGATCTGGGTGCCAGAAGGTCCACTGAGAAGGGCCAGCAGGGGTCTGAGAAGGTCAGTTGAGGCTTCTGAAAAGACTGGTCTAACAGCTCTGTCCCTGTGTGGATCGGCCCTGCCAGGGACATAAATAACCAAAGCTGTTACTTATGGACATAAATAACCATCTCCCACTTGGCGTGGCTTCCTTTAAACAAGAACGGGGGGCAAAGTCATGTGCGCTGCCAGTGCAGGTGGGCTTCACGAACGGGGTTGTGTCGCATGCTTCACTGACAAGACTCAAAAACTTGTGACCAATCAGGTGATGTCCATAGAGGAGGTGGAGCGGATACTGGACGAGACGCAGGAGGCCGTGGACTACCAGCGGGTACGTGTCGCCGTGTCGGGGCTGCCGTCTGGCAGCCAGCGAGTGTGGTGGCCAGCGGCCAGCCCTGCCCGTGAGGGCCAGGCCTTCCCATGCCACACAGGGGCTGCCTGCCTTCCTTCAAGGGAGAGCAGCCTTGGGCCGGGGCTGTCTCCTTCCTCCATGAGGGGGCACCTCTCCCCCCGCCCCTAGCCCAGCCACGCTCTTCACCTCTGCTCCTCATTTTGCAGCAAATAGATGAGCTGTTGGCAGGAAGCTTCACTCAGGAGGACGAAGATGCCATCCTGGAGGAGCTGGACGCCATCACTCAGGTAACAGGAACGCAGGGAATGATATAGGCTCTGGTGGAGGGGCCCCTGGGAGGCCTCTGTTCACTGGCCTTGGTGAGCACCTGCCTTGAGTTTCTCTCGAGCCCACAGCCCTGGTTTTACAGCTGGTTTTACTTCTTCCCTAAGACAACTGTCATTTGTTTAAACAGAAGCCCCTTCTCTCCGTCCACCTGGCTGGCCACAGGGCAGGACTGGCCTGGAAAGAACGCTTTGCAGGTTGCCCCCCAGGTGTGGCAAGTGTGAGAGTGAACCAGGTGCAGAGCGAAAGGCTGGCTCGCCCGGCTCCCTCGGCCCCTTTCTCCCCAGTGGGCAGTGGCAGGTTTAAATCGGACGGGGGCTCTTGGCCTCTGGTGGTGAGTCTCTCGCTGCCACCGCCACGTGTTGGCCTGGAGGCCTCTAACTGGCCAGCCGTGCTCCCTCACAGAGGACGTCTCCATCTCTGGGGGCCCCTGCCTCAGCGAGCCACATTCACACCGTGCCCACCAGCCTGCCACCCCGCTGGCCATTGGCCATGGGACAGCAGGTCCTGAGCGCTGCTGCTCGCCGCCTGTGGGCTCCCACATGCACCTGCCCGCTGACTCACTTCCTCCCGGGCACCAGCTCGCCAAGCTGGGGCACCACTGTGGCCCCTGACCTGCGTGGGCGCCTGTTTCAAAGCCCTCAGCCCAGACTCAGAACAGAATTCTGGGCGGGGAACCCCTCAGGGTCCGGGTCATTGGGAGCAACCACCTTTTGTGGCCACTGATCTGAGTGACAGAAATGCCTGAAGCCAAGGTGTGCGCTGCGGCGTCCTGTGCCGTTTAAACTCCTGCTGAGCAGCCAAGTGGACGGGATGCTGTCCTTTCTGGGACAGGGACGAGGCGGGCGTGTCTCACGGCCTGCACCCTCTGTCTCCTGCAGGAACAGATAGAGCTGCCAGCGGTTCCTTCAGAGCCCCTTCCCGAGAAGATCCCAGGTACCTGCCTTGTTATGTCCTTTGGAGAACGGTGCTTCCTAGAGCAAAGCATGATCTCCGGGCCGCTGGGCCCTGCCCTTCCTCCTTGGTGAGGGTTGGTTCCCCGCTCCCTGCTGGATGCTTGCTGGCACCACCTCAGGCAGAGTGCAGCCTCGCCCTGGGGTTGGGCCCAGACCTCATAAGAGCCAAACCCCATTCAGAGAGGCGAGTCCCAAAGCATCAGGAAAAGGCACACTTAGCTGTGCGGGCTCTTCCGGGTCCCGCCCAGGCCCCGCCGGCCCTGATCGTCACTGGGACGACCTTCCCCGGGGCATCGCTTAACGCGCCTTCGTGACTCCTCTTCGGCGCTGCTCCTTGGCCTCTCTCTCTCCGGGGTCCGTGGGAGGGTGCCCGCCCGCCGCTGTGCCGCCCCGCGTGCCCGCGCCCCATGCCTGCTGCCTGCCAGCCCCCCGCCCTCTGTGTATGCCTCGCCTTGCCCGGAGCTGCGCCCGCTCCTCCCAGAGCACCAAGCCCCGACCTGGCTCCTTGCCGCCTCTTGTCCTCTTCGGGAAGTTCCTGCCTGTGGGGTGTTCTGTACGCGACAGGCATCTCTGTTTCCTCCACAGAGAAAGTCCCCGTCAAAGCCAGGCCCAGGCAGGCGGAACTGGTGGCGGCCTCGTAACGCGGCCCTCCCGCGTGGGACTCTCGGGGACTTCGGAGGACTGGGGCCCGCAGTTGGGTGCGTGGCCAGCCCGCGCCGGGCCCCCAGGAGGCGGGCGCCGGGCCAGGCGGGCCGGGTGCTGACGGAGCGCGCAGCACGCACAGGGCTCCCGGTCGGGTTGACTCTGCGGAGCGCTGCCCTGGCGCTGCTGTCCTGCTCTCACTTCTGGATTAAATGGCAACATTCAGATCCTCCAGGCAAACGCAGCTACTGAAGCTGTGCTTCCCACAGGCCACGGCCAAGCCCGACGCTCCTGGTGCTGGTCACACCGCCCGACCCGGGTCGTGAGGCTCCGCGGGCCAGCGTCTCCACAGTGCTGTCTTCCGTTCAAGGCACCTCAGACCTCCCCAGCCCGCCCTTCCCCTTCTTCCTGCTGCTCTCGTTAGCTCACGGGGGCTTTGGCTAAGGGATCCTTGCCTTGGTCTGGCTCCCTGACATGCCCACTCTCCATGCAGATTTGGGGGTGAAAACCTCTCTGCCTCTGTGTTGGCGTTTGGGGGTGGTGGATCAGGAGGGGCACGTGCCTGCTGGATTGCTGACTCTCAGAGCTCTGCCCGCCCCCATCTCTGGGGCCTTACACCGAGGCCCAGTCCTGCCAGGATGGACATTCCAGGATGGGCAGCATGTCCAGCTGAGGCTTCCCGAGCTGTCAGCGGCCAAGTGGAGACTGGGAAGGATGGAAATGCCTTCCCTAGTTCATGATTCGTTTTGGAATTAAGACAATCTCCCTGAGATTTCGCTCCCAACAAGAAAACAAAGTGGACCCTCCTAGCCCCCAGACAGGCCAGCCCCATATTAAAGCTGACGCCCATACAGCCTGCCACCTGGTGGACTGGGGTCTGTGGAAGGGCCTGGGGGGGTTAGTGTGGCTCCTGTCTCTGGTCCTGGCACACAGCCCCTTGACCCTCCTGGGACACTTGGGGGCACTTGGTTGGTCAGTGCCACGCGGGGCCTGGGGACTCAGGAGCTGGTGCAGTTCTGGCCCTGCCCAGCTGTGGGTGGAAAGCAGGCCGGGGCTCCGGGCTCTGGCCGTCACCTCGGGCAGCTGCCCGCAGCAAGGTGCAGGGTAGTACTCTGGCCCTTCCTCCCTTGGAAGGGATGCTGGTGGTTTCTTTCAAGGGAGGAGACCCTTCGGGTCACTCCCATGGCAGGTGGCCGGGAGCTTGTGCGTTTAGTGTCTCCAGGGTGAGGGGGTCTGGGTTAGAGTCTTGTGTCTAGGGTGGGAGGCCAGATGCCCCAGGGAGCAAGCAGGCAACAGCAAGGAGGGAGAGGTGGGTGTTCCACCTCAGGGGACCTCCATGCCCTCCACCCAGAGGTCACAGTAGGATGCAGACAAGTTGCCAGGTCTGGGCTTCTTCAAGAGGAGCTAGAGACCCCAGTTTTGAGGGGATAGTCTTGCTTCATATGAAAGCACGCTTACCAGATTGCAGTGCATGCTTCAGCCAGGAGGGGGCTCTCTGCCAGCCAGTTTCAGGATTTTGCCAGAAACTGCTTTGGCCAGTGCCAGCCTATCTGTGGCAGCCCACTCCAGTGTGCTTGCCTGGAGAATCCCAGGGACGGGGGAGCCGGGTGGGCTGCCGTCTCGGGTCGCACAGAGTCGGACACGACTGAAGCGACTTAGCAGCAGCAGCAGCAGCAGTCTGTTGGGCCTGGCCCACCTGGTTTTGGAACTGCGGGGAGCCTGCCGGCAGTTCTGATTGAGAAGGGAAGCAGACCCTGACCCAGTGACCTGTCCCTCTGCAGCAGCGGGTCCCAGGCCAGGGGAGGGTGTGCGAGGAGGGGCGGCCCCTCCAGACCGCCCTCCCCTACCCCAGCAGGGTGGATCCCTTCCCTTTCCCTCTGCCTCCCAGCACCCAGAGCTCAGGGTGGTCTGTGAGGGACGCTGTTGGTGCGATTCCCCACCTCCTTGATGGTTTCATCACCGGGGGCTCTGTGGTGGGCCTTTGGGCTCTGACCCCCGCCCAGCGAGCGCTTGGAGAACTTACCTGTGGGTGTGTGTGGCTCGGCTTCCTGGGAACCACTGGGAATGTCATGACCAGCCTCCTCCTGGCCTGCACGAGAGGTCCCCTTGTCTAGAATGACAAGAGAAGCCCCATCTTTTCACCACCAACATGTAAGATGTCACGTACCCAGCAAACTGCCTTTTTCTTTGTAAAAATTTATCCAGTGGACCCAGGGAGGCCTTGCTCTGAAACCCAGCTGATATTGAGCTGACTCCGGGGCTCCAGCCTTGGAGGTCGCCTGGTTCGTAGGCACCCCCATGTATGTGTTGGGTCAGGGGGAGTCCCTCCTGCCAGGATGAGACACATCCTCCTGCCGAGCGCTGAGCCTTGGTCTTAAAGCACCTACTGCGTGACCCTGACCCAGCCTCCTAATCTGGGGGCACCTAGGACTCAAGATAATGACAAATCAGTCACAGTAGGGTGCAAAATCTGGGGGCAGAGCTGGTATCCTGCCCAAGATCAGTGGGGGCCTGGTGGGTGGGGGGTGGAGAAGGGGAGGCCAAAGTGAGCCACCCACAAAGGGCCCGAGAGCCGCCGTGCCTGGTGGGTGGGAGAGGCATTAAGGGGCACCCGTGGGGCCCATTTGACCACAAAGGGGACTTCCTAGGAAGCCAGCAAGCCTGGCATCCAGAAAAGACAGACCAGGACAGTAGGGAAAAGGACCCAGGCTACAGGACCATTTGGCTGTGATCAGGCAACGTGGAAAGTAGGAAAGCAAGGGATGGGGAATTGGGGGGCAGAGGGCACCTAGGGCTGAGTTGGGGTACTCCTGGGACAGGGTTGCCCTGCCATCTACCCACTGCTGCCCCATGGGATCTCCTGGTGCCCCCTGCCTGCCCATGGAGAGAACTTGGGGATGTCAGAGAATTGTCATGACTACACAGGGCCTTTGCCTTCCCAGGAGAGGCACGGAGCCAGGTCACTCAGCAGGAAACCCCACTATGCCTTCCATCTATGCTGGTGCTCAGCCACTGGGGTGGGGGCAGCAGGTCAGCAGGTGGAGCTGGCCTGTGGCCCCAGGCAAAGCCTCAACACCCAGCCTTGGCCTCCTCTGTGGACACTTGTGCCCCTTAGCTGGGGCAGCTGCCACCTTGGCATGCACCTCACGCTTTCCGTGATCCCCAGCATCCTTGAGGCCATGTGGCTGGGGCACTCAGAAAGGGGGAACACTCCGGATCTTTCTTCCTTAGTCATTTTCCCAACCCCCTGAACCCCAACTTTACTGAGTGACTCCCACACACAGCCCCGCCCCATCGCTGGTGCCCAGGCCTCCCCAAGGCCCAGGGGCACCTCTGGGGGCCTCTGGGGCTGTTCTCGCCACTCGCCACCTTGTCCCTGAGGAGTCCCAGACTGGTGTCAGGAGGGAGATGTGTTCTTTCACAGCTGTACCTGAGGGAGGCGCACGCTAATCTAGGGAAGACATTTAATGGGTGTGGACTCTGTCCTCTCATCTGGCTTGCGGGGTGAGTGCTCCTTAAGAAGCCAGAGTTCTGAAATGAACTCAAGAGAGTAAGGACGCAGGGAATGAGGCCCGTGGGAGCTGTGCTGTGGCTGGGAGGCACTCGGCCCTGTGACCCGCAAAGAGTGGGCTGCACTTTGGGCTTTTTCTGGTAAAAACTTCACTGAGTGTGCGGTTCAGTCATCTGCATCATGCTCCCAGAGTTGTGCAGCTGTCAGAGAACAGTCCCATCATCTCTGAGGAAACCCTGTACCTCTAGCTAGTGCCCTCTTCCCTGCTCTCCTCCCCCCAGCCCCTGGCAGCCACTGATTGGCTTTCTGTCTCTCTGGGTTTGCCCATTCTGGATGTTGCACATAAATGGAGTCACACGATGAATGGCCTTTAGTGTCTGGCTTCTTCGTGCGATGTTTCGAGGCTCCTCCATGTTGTGGTGCGTGTCGATACTTGGTTTCTTTTCGTGATTGAATGATGCTCCGTTGGGCGTAGATGGACCGCATCTTCCCTGTGCAGCACCTGATGGAATTTGCACTGTTTCCATTTATTCACTTTTATGAATGATGCTCCTGTGAACTTTACTGTACACATTTTTGTAGACGTGTTTTCATTTCTCTTGGGTATAAACCTAGAGTGACTTCACTCTGGGTCATATAATGACACTTACGCTTGGCCGTTGGAGGAAGCAATGCCTGTTTTCCTAAGTGGCTGTACCATCTTTATGCCCAGCAGCAGATGTGAGGGCTCTCCTCTGTCCGCATCCTGCCTTAGCCCTAGCTCGTTCTTGTTTTTTCTCATTATAGCCATCCTCAAGTGTTATCTCAGCATGGTTTGGATTTGTATTTTCATAATGACTGATGATGTTGAGCATCTTGTCTTGTGCTTAGTGGCCATTTGTACCTCTTCTTGGGAGAAATATCTATTTAGATCTTCTAATCCATATTTTAATTGGATTTGGGTTTTTTTTAATTATTGAGTTACAAGAGTTCTTTATATATTCTTTTTTTTTTCCCTGCACCACATTGCTCACGGGACCTTAGTTCCCGACCAGTGATTGAGCCTGGGTCCGTGGCACTGAAACCTCACCTCTTAACCACTGGACCCCCAGCCATGTCCCTCTTTTATATATTCTTAATCCTACACTCTGATCAGATATAAGATTTGCAAAAATTTTCTCCTGTTCTATGGATTTTCTTTTTACATGTTTAATAGTATCCTTTCAAACACAAGTGTTTTTTAATCCTGATGAAATACAGTTTATTTTTTCTTTTGTTGCTTGGGCTTTTGGGATCATATCTAAGATACCATTACCTAATCCAGGGTCATGAAGATTTATTTCTGCGTTTTCTTTTAAGAGTTTAATAGTTTAGCTCTTACACTTAGATCTTTGATCGATTTTGAGTTAATTTTTTTATGTGATGTTTGGTTGGGAGTTCAACTTCATTCTTTTACACGTGGATTTTTCTTTTTTTTAGAAGTGGTTTCTTAAGAAGACGAACACATTTGTCTTCCTTTGATGTGGAAGTTGACTGATTCTTTTCCAATTATTTCAGTACCATTTGAAAAGACAGTTATTTCCCCCACTGAATCCTTGACATCTTTGTCAAATATCAATTGACCAAATGTGAGAGTTTTTTTCCCAGCCTCTCAATTCTATCCTGTTTGTCTAAGTCGATCATTATATCCTTATTGTAGCTTTGTAGTAAGTTTCAAAATTGATAAGTGTGAATCCTCTAACTTTGTTCTTTTTCAGAATTGGGTTTACTATTCTGGGTCTCTTGAATTTCCATATGAATTTTAGGATCAGCTTGTTAATTTCTGAAAAGAAGTCAGGTGAGATTTTGATGGGAATTTTTGGATCTGTAGATCAGTTTGGGGAGTGCTGCTATCTTAGAAATATTAAGTCATATGATCCATGAACACAGGTGTATTTTCATTTATTCATTAATTCCTTTCAAAAAATTTTGTAGTTTTCAACATATAAGTTTTACACTTGTTTAATTTATTATTATTTTATTCTTTTTGATGCTATTGTAAATAGAGGTTTTTTTTCTTAATTTCAATTTCAGGTTATTTGGGTTAACAAGTGTATAAAAATACAATATATTTTTTTTTTTTGTATGCTGAACTTATATATTAGTTCTAGTAGGTTTTTGGTGGAACCCTTAGGATTTTCAATATGCAAGATCATGTCATGACAAATAGAGATACTTTTACTTCTTCCCAACCTGGATGCCTTTTAGTTCATTTTCTTGCCTTAATTTCCCTGGCTGAGATCTCCAGGACAGTGTTGAAGAGAAATGGATATCTTCATTTTTTATGTTTCTATTCCACTCCCATCCCTCCAAAAAAACAGGAAGAACAAAATCCTTACAAAATTTTGGAACAAAATCCAGCCTGTTTCTTTTTTCTTTCCTGATGTTTCTTTCCTGCCTTTCTCTTTTCATCATCTTTTTTTTTTTTTTTTTGAGCCAGGCGAGGTGGTGGGGCTGACAGGCCAGGCAACACCTGACCCACTTGGCCTTCACTGTACTCGTCAGTCTTCATGATGTTTCTGCGGATTCCGTCATGAGATGCGAGCTCGATAACGGTATCACTGCGAGTGGGTTTGCCGCCAGGCGGGCACTGATCACTGCCTCCGAGCAGCAGGGGGAAGAGGTCTCCTGAGCTGTGACTCCACTGGGAGGGGCACCAGGAGAGTGAGCAGCACTCACCGGTGGTAACCAGAGCCCCCGACGATGTGTCAGCAAAGGGCACCTGAAGTGCCATAAAGGCCAGTGTGTGGGTGGACAGGTTAAAGCCTTGTGGGGCGGTGAGGCATTTGAAGGCCATCTGGGGACTTTGCCTGCAACCTCTGCAGGGGAACCGTGGGTGCAGCTACTAAATCCTCGATAGACCCTTAGGGTTCACCAGTAGGGTATCTTAGTGGGCTGCCGCCGTCCCCTCCCCAGCTTATGTTTACCGTGCCGCCCGAGTCTGCAAGAAAAGGCTAGATGCTGAATGTTCTGCTTAAGCAAACAAAGTGCCCCAGAGAAGGGCAGAGACAGGTCTGACGCGTTTGCTGTGGTGTCCCAGGCTCCTGAGTGCTGACCTGCTCATGTAACGGGCATCGCCACAGCTGGGCTAGAGTCGTGATCGGCATTCCCCAAGTGCTCACTGGTTCCACAGGCAGATTGCGGCTATCTGCAGGATGCCTGTGTGAGGACTCCTGTGAGGAATGTGTCCTTCCTGGTGACGTCTGCAGGCTGGGGGAGGGGCCCCATACCTCTTTCTTTATATATTGTCCTCCTCATGTGTTTAAAGTGTTAGTCGCTCAGTCATGTCTGACTGCAACTCTACGGACTGTAGCCTGCCAGGCTCCGCTGTCCATGGAATTCTCCAAGCAAGAGTACTGGACTGAGTTGCCATTCCCTTCTCCAGGGGATGTTCCCTGCCCAGGGATCCAACCCCGGGCCCCCACAGACCCTTTGCCGCCTGAGCCGCCAGGCCATGTTTGAAGTTTCTAAGCACAGTGTCACCTTAGCACGGTAGTCTTCCCTTCTTCACTTCTTAGGAAACATTTCTTTAAATAAATAATATGAAAATATACTCATCTTATTTTCCCTCCATTAGTTCCAAATCAGTAGCATTTAACACACGTTTAGCTGTAGATTGTGTAGAGAACACATTGGTCTGTACAAGAGCAAGGGGCCGGTTCCTTATTCCAAGGGTGATGTCCTGGAGGAGTCCCGTTCTCCATGGACTGTTCATCCGACCCACTGAGGTGCATCACACATGCCCGTGCCACCAACTGAACAGACTCACAGGGACATGGTAGCCTTGCCTGCCCTCAGCGTGCTGGCGTGAAGGGAAGTGAGGGACAGCAAGCACGCTTTTTTTTTAATTGAAGTGTAGTTGATTTACAGTATTGTGTTGGTTTGGTTTCAGGTGTACAGCAAAGTCATTTCAATGTATGTGTATATATGTGTTCTCTTTCAGAGTCTTTTGCATTATAGATTGTTATAAGATATTGAGTAGAGTTCCCTGTGTTATACAGTAGCACCTTGTTCTTATCTATTTTATATATGTTGTTGTTGAGTTGCTCAGTTGTGTCTGACTCTTTTGTGACCCCATGGACTGTAGCCCGCCAGGCTCTTCTGTCCATGGGATTTCCCAGGCAAGAATACTGGAGTGGATTGTCATTTTCTTCTCCTGTTTTATATATAGTAGTATGTATATGTTAATCTTAAGCTCCTAATTTATCTCACCCTGCCACTTTCTTCTTCAGTAACCATGAGTTTGTTTTCTACCAACAAGTCTGTTTCTCTTTGGTAAATAAGTTCATTTGTATTATTTTTTGGATTCCAGATATGTGATATCATGACTGACTTTGTCTGACTTACTCCACTGAGTATGATGGTCTCTACGTCCATCCATGTTGCTGCAAATGGCAGTATTTCATTTTTTTTAGCTGGGTAATATTCCATTGTGTGTGTGTGTTTGTGTGTACTTATATATATATAAAATATATATTTATATAAAATCCCTAGGTTCATCCATGTTGCTGCAAATGCAGTATTTTATTCTTTTTTATAGCTGAGGAATATTCCATTATACATATATATATATACACACACACACACATATACACCACATTTATCCATTTATCTGTCAATGAACACTTGGGTTGCTTCCACGTCTTGGTTTTTGTAAATAGTGCTGCTATGCACTGTTCCAATTCAAGAACATGATATATGCTTCCATCTGTTGGTGTTGTCTTCAATTTCTTTCATCAGCATCTTAGAGTTTTCACAGTACTGGTCTCTTTGCCTCCTTAGGTAGGTTTATTCCTCGGTATTTTATTCTTTTTGATGGGATGGCAAATGAGATTGTTTCCTTAATTTCCCTTTCTGATATTTTGTTGGTGGTATATATAAGTGCACAGATTTCTGTATATTAACTTTGTATCCTGCAACTATCTAATTCATTGATGAACTCTAGTAATTTCCTGGTGGTGTCTTTAGAGTTTTCTGCGTACAGTATCATGTCATCTGTAAACAGCGACAGTTTTACGTCTTCCTTTCCAATTTTGATTCCTTTTATTTCTTTTTCTTCTCTGATTGTTGTGACTAGGACTTCCAATACTATGTTGAAAAGATGTAGTGAGAGTGGGTGTCCTTGTCTTGTTCCCGATCTTAGAGGAAATGCTTTCAACTTTGCACTGTTGATATGATGTTAACTGTGGGTTTGTCATACTTGGCCTTTATTATGTTGAGGTGTGTTCCCGCTATGCCCACGAACACACTTTAAATCTGGCTATGTGGCGCACAACCGGCAGGGGAGCTTGGACGTAGTGAATCTCTGAATAATAGGTAACGTTGAATCCTTAAGCAAAGTATAAATGTTTACAAATCAATTGTTTCGGATTAACTGCATCATCTCCAGATTATTTTTCTACTGTTTTAAAGTAACATATGGAGGGGCCAGCTCTGTTACGGTAGCGTAAGCCCACTTCAGCCCTTCTCTGTCACTATCACAACTGAAAACTCAAGTTTTTAAAAAAAAAAAAAAGGCAGCTCCCTAAAGCCTCTGCAAAGTGAACCAAAACAGGTGGATTGTGAAGGCCAGTTCAGACTTGCCACTGCGACCCGTGTAGGGAGGGCGTTCCCATTTTACTTTCCCTTTCCTTTTTGCCTTGGGTGGCCTCAGCTGCAGGACCACACAGCAACACCAAACCAAAACTCTGGTAGAACTCTGTCTTTCTGGCAAGAGGAACTCTTGACAGAGGAGCCAAGTTCTAGAAAGTGCAGGAGTCCTGGAGAGGAGAGAGTTGGAGAAAGGGACCTGGGCTCTGGATAAACCAGTGCAGGTCGTGGGCTCACCTGCAGGTGACCCGTGCACGGGAAAGACCCAGACAGCACAGAAAGCTTTTGATAACTGAATTTAGAGCGGAACCCCTGGCCACTGAAGGCAAGTGGGGCTTGTGGTCTGAACGTACCAGGCTGATGGGCTCCTGAGTCAGGGCAAAATTCTCCAGAGGATTGTAACAGACCCAGAGTCTACACAACATAACAGTCAAAATATCCAGTTTACAACCCCAAATTATGCAAGGAGAGAGACAGCCAACAGAGGTCAGCTCCAAGGTGATCCAGGTGGCGGAATTATCAGACAGAAATCTTGAAGTGGTTATTGTGACTGATCATATAAGGTAGGGTCAGACATACCTCTGAAGATGGGAAGATAGAATGTCTCAGCTGAAAAGCAGAAACTATATCAATAAACAAATTGAAAACTTTAGAACTGAAAAAAATGCCAGATATCTGAGAAAGTATGAACAGGCTCAACAGCAGAAAGCAGATGACTAAGGAACGATGCCGTGAACTTGAAGACAGAGCAACAGAAATCATCCAATTTGGAGGACAAAGAAAGAAAAGATTAGGGTGGGTGGGTGTGGAGGGGGGAACCTCAGGAACTTTGGGGACAATATCAAAAGGACTAACATCTAACATGTGTTTTCAAAATCCCAGAAGGAGCAGAGAAAGAGATTACCGCAGGAAAAAAACATTTGAAGAAATAATGGAGGAAACTTTCCCACATTAGTGAAGGACATCAGTTTACAAATCCAAAAAGCGTGGTAATCCCCAAAAAGGATAAATTCAAAGAAAAACAGGCCAAGTCACAGTATAATTAAACTGCTAAAAATCAAACAGAAAGAAAAAATCTTGAAAGTTGCCAGATAAAAATGAAACATTACATGCAGAGTAACAACAAGGTGAAGGACTACAGATTTCTAATCAGAAACCACAGAGGCTAGAAAATGATGAAACAGTGTCTTTAAAGTATCGAAGAATAGAAATGTCAATGGGAGCTCAACATCTGGCAAAAATAGGCTTCAGGAATGAAGGGAAAATAAAGACATTCTTAGATGAAGGCAAACTAAGAGAGTTTACTATGCAGGTTATAATACTGAACTATTCAAGCTGCAGGGAAATGACACCAGATGGAAAATGAAGAGAGAACAACAGAAATGGTAAACATGTGGGTAAATAAGGTAATTTTTCCCTTTAAGGTTTAAAAAATATGTATGACTCTTGAAAGCAAAAATTATAACATTGCCTCGTGGGATTTTCAACGTATGTAAATGTAATTGGTGCAGCAACTATAACACAAAGGGGCAAGTCAGAGGAAATTACTTGGGGATAAGGCCTCCACATTTTAGTTGAAATGGCACAACACTACCTAAATAAACTGAAAGGCTAGGCATGTATATAAAAATCCGTAGTATGATCATTAAAAAATAGAGATAGGGCCTTAATAAAGGTCAGTAGGTAAAATAAAGTGGAATGCTAAAAAGATTCTCAAATAATCCAGAAGGCATCAGGAACGTGGACCAAAGGAAATGAACAGAAAGCAATAAAATGGTAGACCAAAATTCAACTACTTTAATTACATTAAATGTAAGTGATCTAAACACACCAACTAAAGACAGGATGGTCAAATTGGAAATTAAAAAAAAAATAATACTATTTGCTATCTGCAAGAAACGCACTTTAAATATGGAGACAGATAAGTTAAACGTAGAGAAATGGGGAAAGCATACTATGGAAACACTATTGAAAGAAAATCTAGAGTGGTTACATTAGCATCACTAGAGGTAATTACATAAAAATGAAAGAAGGCATAATAATCCTAACTATATATTTGCCTAACAATAGAACTTCCCACATACAGAAAGCAAAACCTGACAGAACTAAAGGACAAATGGCCTCTTAAAGATTAGACACCCCTCCTTCAGTAAGTAAGTGAGAGACAGCAGAAAATCATTAAGGGTACAGTCAACCTGAGCAATTTTATCAGCCAGCTTAACTCATGTTTATAGAATGTTGCCCCCAACAACAACAGAGCACATATTCTACTTAAGCACGTGTGGAATATTTGCCAAAATACCATGTTCTGGGACTTGAACAAATCTCAAACAATTGAAATCAGACAAAGTATGTTCTTGACTATAATGGGATTACTCTAGAAATCAGTAACAAAGAGATCTGGAAAATCCACAAATATTAAATCATGAATAAAAGAGGAAGTCATAATGGAAATTAGAAAATACTTTGAACTACAGAACATGAAGACACAGCAAATCAGCATTTATGGATCGTGCTTATCTATTTTTTTAAAGTCTCCAATCATCTAAACTTTCACCTTAATTGATTAGAAAAATACCAAATTAAATCTAAAGTAGTCAGAACAAATGGAATAATAGCAGAAATCAAAGAAAATGACAACAGAGAAACACTAAAGAAAAAAGCAAAAACTGATTATTTGAAAAGATCAGTAAATTTGACAAACCTTGAGCTAGATTGATGAGGGAAAAAAAGATACAAATTATGACATCAGGAATGAAAGAGGGAACATCACTACAAATCCTATAAACATTAAAAGAATATTTTTAAGGCAAGAATTTCCTTTGGTTCAGTGGTCAGAACCCCACACTTTTCCTGCTGAGGGCCTGGGTTCAATCCCTGGTTGAGGAGCTAAGATCCTACAAGCCACATAGCATGGTCAAAAAAAAAAAAAAACTATTAAGGAATTACTACAATTTCGTGCCCATAAATTCAACAGTTTAGATGAAATGGGAAAATTCGTTGAAAGACACAAATTACTAAAGCTTACGCAAGAATACATAGATAAATAGTCATATGTCTTATTAAAGAAACTAAACTCTGCTTAGCTGGTCAGTTGTGTCCGATTGACTCTTTGCAACCCCATGGACTATAGCCTGCCAGACTTCTCTGTCCATGGGGATTCTCCAGGCACGAATACCAGAGTGGGTTGCCATGCCCTCCTCCAGGGAATCATCCATCCCTTATGAACATACATACAAAACCCTCAATAAAATATTAGCAAATGGAACCCAACAGTATGTAAAGTGGGGCCTTTGTCTTAGAATAGCCTGTGTGTGTTTTTTGCAGGATAAATCACATGGGGTTTATCTTGGAAATAAAAGTTTAGCTCAACCTTTAAGTATTAATCAGTACATTTCAGCATATCAATAGGCTAGAGAAGAAAAAGCTTATGATATCTCAGTAGATGCAGGAAAAGAATTTTAAAAACTCTTAGCAAACTAGGAATAAAAGGGAACTTCTTAAACTTTCACCAGCTCCCTGGTGGCTCAGAGGTTAAAGCGTCTGCCTCCGATGCGGGAGACCCGGGTTCGATCCCTGGGTTGGGAAGATCTACTGGAGAAGGAAATGGCAATCCAGTCCACGGGGTCGCAAAGAGTCGGACACGACTGAGCGACTTCACCTCACCTCACCTCACCGCTTAAACTTTATAAAAGTCATTTACAAGAACTCTGTGGCTAACGTCTTACTTCATGGTAAAAGACGGCATGTTTTCCCCCACGAGACTGAGAATGAGGCAAAGAGGACTACTCTAACCGCTTCTATTCAGCATCACATTGGAAGTCCTAGAACATGTAATAAGCAAAGAAAAGAGATAAAATGCAGAATCCCAAAGAATGTATAAGAAATCCACTAGAACTAATCAGTACATTTAGCAGGGTCGCAGAATACCAGGTCAGTGTGCAAAATTCAATACGTATTTCCGTTTACTAGCAACAAACAACAAAACTGACGTTTAAACACGGGAAACAAACTTCCCAAGCGGGAAGAAGTAGTGTGTGGTAGATCAGTGCTCCCACTAAGAACTGGAGAAGCTAGACAAGATATATAAATCATCTCTTTAAATGTGTCAGAGAACTGCAGAAGCAGTGGAAACAAGCGGGTTTAAGATTCCACAGAGGGGCAGGACCACGGAACGATAGCTGACCATCTGCGCACACTGCTTGCCAAGCGTTGGCTCACGCTGGGTTTACTGAGAGAATTTAAGATTTAAGGGCTGTCTAATCGTGAAAAGAATGGAGACTTGAGGGCTGATCTTTCCTTTAAGACTGACAGATTCAGGAATGTGTGAGGATGCTGATTAGAGAGCTAGTGTGGGAACCTCTGTGAGGTTGTCTCCTGTCCTTTGTTGTGCTGGAGCACAACGTTGTCTGGAGGAGGGACTGCCAGACTTTTCCTTAAACAGCCAGATAGTAAACGTCTCAGGAGGTATGATCTCTGACTTACTGAACTCTGTTGTCTCCATGTCGACGCTGTGTAAGCAGATGGACATGGCTGTGGACGTGGCAATAAAACTTCACAGAAACAGGTTTCTGGCTACTGGGCTGTAGTCAGCCGACCCCCGATCCGTTGCTCCCACTGTCTTTAAATATTTATTTATTAATATCTGGCCACGTTGGGCCTTAGTTTGCAGCACTCAGGGTCTCCGTGGCGTCATGCTGGATCTTCCTTCGGGAGGCTCTGACTCTAGTTGCGGTGCTCGGGCTCAGCAGTGGCGTGCCGGCGCATGGGCTCAGTTGCTCTGCGGCAGGTGGGATCTTAGTTCTCCAACCAGGGATCAATCCCATGTCCTCTGCATTGCAAGACAGATTCTTAACCACCAGACCACCAGGGAAGTCCCTCCCATCTTCTTTAACACGTGACACCAGCACTAATTCAGAGGACCAGGTGACCAAAAGCCAAGAGGAAAAAACCCATCAGTGGCAGCAAGTCCACAGGTTATCTGAACACTGGTTTAGCAGACAAGAACTCTGATTGACCTGGAAACAGGACATTTTTCTAAGTAGAGGAAATGATGGAGAAAGATTAAAAGATGGAGAATCGGAGTCTATGTAAACCACCGTTTAAGAGTCTGCAAACCCCACACTTCTCTGTCCAGGCAGATGTGAGCAGTTCACACTTCATCCTGGGCAATTTAGGCTGCATCTCCATGTTTCAGCTAATAAGTGAAGCTGTGCTTGGCACCAGAAGTGTACCAAGTTAGTATGCCAAGTTAGTTAATGGTAACTACCTGTGAAGGGTGTCCATGAGGACTGAGCCTTCCTACCCAGGTTGTAGGCCCCCTTCCCTGCCCCCTCTCCTGTGTGCCTGGTTTCTGGGGGAGCCGGTGAGCAGCCTAGTGTGAGGAGGCCAAGGGCTAAGGACCACACGGGCGTCCAAAGTCATCCTTGTGGCCCTGGGGGGAGGGGGCCATGAGGTGGGAGTTCAGGGGCTGCTCGAGGGTCTCGTCCTCGTCCCCAGGGATGAGGATGCTGTGGGCTGGCACCACAGTACCACGGGACGGGGTCAGCCTCTCGGGGCTGCAATGTAGGGACCAGTTCATACAGATCAGAGAGATGGATCAGGGGAGGAACCAGTGCCAGGGTCTAGGGTGGAGGGGTGGGTGGTGGGTGTGGAGAACCGGATTGGAGAATTAGCACAAAGCTGAGGGTCTTGGGGATGGGTGGGGAGCAGTAAAGCAAGAAAATCTCACCCAAGGCTGAGAAGCCGTGGTGGGACGGGACCTGGACTGGGTCCACAAAGGAGGCCTGGAGCGGGGATGCTGGGCAGGTGGTCAGAGCTGGAGCCCAGGAGAGAGGTCTGGGTACGAGATACGAACTGGGGAGCCATCTCGGTTTCAAGGGAAAAGCTGAGTTGCGCCAGGAGCCGGGATGATCGAGGGGCGGGCCTGCAGGCAGAGGTCCTGAGCCAGGCTCCCTCTGGGGCCCCAGGGGAGCAGGAGGCAGCCTCTTGACTCCCTGCCTGGCAGCTCAGTCAGCCCCCCCTGCAGGGAAATTCCTTCCCAGGGCCACAGTTCCCTCACCAGCAAGTGAGGGTCTGAATCGGATCAACCTCGTGAGCTCTGGAAAGGTGCCTCCCGGTCGGTTCCTGCCGCTCTGGGACCCTCGGGCGCCTCAGTCTGCGACTGTTTCTTGTGCTCATTTTGAGAAATTAATTTTTGATTGTTTAAGTCTTTGGCTCTGTTGGAGCCTAGTTGTGCCACTCAGGACCTTCACTGCAGCACGCAGACTCACTAGTTGTGCACGCTCAATAGTTGTGCCTCGGGCTTTGTTGCCCCTCGGCAAGTGGGATCTTAGTTCCCCAGCCAGGGATTGAACCTGAGTCCCCGGCATGGCAAGATGGATTCTTAACCACTGGACCACCAGGGAAGTCCCTTGAGAAATTAATTTGATTCTTAGGCCCGTCGATACTGCCAGCCCTTCACGGGAAACCTTCAGGCTCAGGCTCCCTTTGATGAGCAGCTCAAGAAGACTGGGGCTTATTGAGGGAGGTCAGGGCCTCTAGGGGTCTCCAGAATTAAAAACATTTGCCTGAGTCGATGTGCGTGTCCTCAAGTGTGATCTTGAAAGCTCTGTAGGTGCAGGGCCAGAGGGCAGAGGAGGGAGGGTTTCAGGAGTCAGTTGTTGGCACAGCAGGTGTCAGATCCCCTTTCCAGGTTGGGGGCCCCTCAGCATGGGGGTTTTGGGCCGCCAGAGGATGGGAGGGGTCTGGAGAGACAGGAGAGCGTGGTGCCTGGTGTGGGGGTGCAGCAAGCAGAGGGTGCAGCGACAGCAGCAGCCCGGGGTCAGGTTTGCTGGGCCAGCTCGGCCTGTTTGATAGGTAGGTGGTCCTCAGGCCAGGCCTGGCTCAGGTGGCTCTTCAGGGTTTCAACCAGTAATCTACCTGGTCTCCTTTCAACAAAGCCCATTTCTGCTGAAGTCGCTGAGGCTCTTGCCCACCAGGACCGGCAGGTGTAGCTGCCTGTGCCCCAGGTGGGGCAGCTCTGAGCCCTCCTCCCCAGCTGCGTGGCCTTGGGAAAGCCACTCCCAGCCCATGCCCCAGCGCGATGAGGCTGATGAATGCCCGGTCCCGCCCCTCCCGTCCTGGGGCCTGGTGGTCAGAGGCCTTGGCAGGTTGCTGAGCCTGACTCCCTGGCTCTGGGCCACCACCTGGCATCACAGTCCTGCCAGGATCGTGGACAGTCTGGGCTCCCACCCAAGGCGTCTGCAGGCAGCCGATCAGGACTTCCACTCACTCCACATGGCCAAGGGTGGGGGCCGTAGATCCTTCTTACAGACCTCTCTGATACGGGCCCACTCAGGAGCCCTCAGTCCACGCTCTGCCCTCATCACACCACGGGTTTCATCTTAAAGGCACACAGGAATTGCTCAACTCATAGAAGTAGTTTCAGTGGGCCTTGCGGGTTCTGGAGCTCGGCCTGGTTGGAAGACACAGCTGACCGGGGGGACCAGGGAGCCCCTCCCAGGCTCACTCCCCTGACAGAGTTCTGAGGTAAAGCTGCTGAAATTCTTCAAAAGCCTGGTTCCTTTTAAAAATGATGCCGATATATATACTACTTTATATAATCTAGATAACTTATGAGAACCTCCTATTTATCACAGGGAACTCTATTCAGCGATCTGTGGTGACCTCAGTGGGAAGGAAATCTAAAAACTGGGTATATGTGCACATACAACTGATTCCTTTGCTGTACAGAAGCGTCCCAGGTGGCTCAGTGGTAAAGAATCAGCCTGCAAGGCAGGAGACACGGGTCCCATCCCTGGTTCGGAAAGATCCCCTGGTCAAGGAAATGGCAGCCCAGTCCAGGATTCTTATCTGGGGAAAATCCCATGGAGGCTGCGGAAGAGTAGGCTGCAACTGAGTGACAATAACAAAGCCACACAATGCTGTAAAGCCACTAACTCCAAAAAAAATTTTTTAAGACCATAAAAAGTAAAAATAAGTACAAAATAAACAGAATGTTATCCACATGAAAAGACATTCAATTAGGGACTGGGGAAATTCAAGTCAAAACCACAATGAGCACTATGTTGCACCCAATAAGACGGGGCTAGAATTTAAAAAAATAATAATAAACAGAAAATAACAGTGGTTGGTGAGGATGTGGAGGAAGTGGAATCCTTGTGTACTGCTGATGAAGAGCCTAAGATGATGCAGCCGTAGAGAAGACAGGTTGCACAGTAGTGTGAGGGCACTAAAGTGGACAGGATTGGATACTTTAAAATGGGTGACTTTATGCTAAGTTTTATCCCCATTTCCTCAAAAAGGATGGCATGGGGCCCTTTGAAAATCAGCATCACAGCAAGCAGTTTTCTCACAGAGTGAAAATGGCCAGCGGTCTGCAGTCCCTGCGTTCCCTCTGCAGGTTCCAGGCAGCCTCTCCCAGGCACTGTCTTGTCTTCACTGCTGGGTCCTGGCAGGATGGTACTCCTCTCCGCCTGAGAATGCATCTCAGGAGAGTTCAGGTCTCACGGAGCCGGTGCCCTGAGGGCCGCCTGCTGACTACCCAGACTCAGGGGCAAGCACGAGATCGAGATCACCGCCCCAGCCTCGGCAGCCCCACCCTATCACCACCCCTCGGCCCCCTGCAGCCCATCCACCTGGCTGGCTGGGCCACCACTCTCTGCGCCTGCCATGCGGCTCGTCGCCCGCCATGCGTCTGTCCACCAGGTGGCAGCGGAGGCTCCCCGATGTGGTGTCCCTGCCCAGCAGCCCCGCCAGCACCCCATGTCCCCTGCAGACCAGGAGCCAAGATGCTGAGGTCACGTCATCCACGAGTGTGGCTGCATCCTCGGTCCTCTCTGCCTAACTCAGGGGAGGCTGAGCTCCAGACGCCAGGCAGGGAGACTGAAAGCCAGAGTCTGTCTTGCAAAGCACCACAGGGCCGTGCTCCTGCAGCTGACATCGCATGAGACCCCATCTGCCTGAAACGGCTTGCAAAGCACCACCTCAGCTTTCCACTGCACCACAAGCCCACAGCTTTCCAGCAGGAGCCTGTGCTCGGTGGGGAGCCTCAGCTTTGACTTCACCTGAGGTGGAATCAAGGTCTCTGGGGTTTTCCCGGTGGGAAATCTATAAGCCAAGGAATGAGGGAAAATTATAACCGACTGTAACATCTCCAAGCCCAGGGTCTCTGAAAACCAAGGACTGAGGCTGCACAAAGGACTCGGCTCCTGCAGCTGCAGAGAAAACCTCAAAATCTGGGTGAGAATTAGCAGCAGGTTCCAGGGGCTGAGCTGCCAGATCTCTGCAGGGGCCTTGTTTCTGCCAGCAACAGAGCGACACTGCAAAGGTCACGTGGAGCCAATGTCTGATTGGACTGTGGGTTAAAGGTCACCTGGATTTGTTTAAATTGTTTTTCCCCCGTAGATGGAATCATCTTTTTGTTTGGACAGTTAGGCAACAGCTGAAGTTTTCCATGAACCTCTACGAAGATAATGTTTCTTCTGATTTTTGAGAAAAAAAGAAAAAGAGCCTGACAGGGTAAATGATATTCTCAAGCTTGACACTAAAATAATTTTTCTCAAAATCCTATTACTTTCTGACCAGACCTATCAATGAAGAAATTCCAAAATGCTACACGCTTCCTGAGGCTGTGACAGCCTGGGCGGCAGCTTTGATTGCCATCCAGACAACTCCCTGGTTCCGGATGGAAATGGGTGCTCCACCGTGGCCCTGCAGCCAGCATCAGCTCAGATCAGTCTTCACTGGATCACCCCAGCCTCCCAGCCACCTGGGCAGTCCTGTGGCTTTCACTGCAGACTGGACTCGGGACATCACAGTTCTCAAAAAACCCCAGCCTCTCTGCTCTCAGCCTTTCTGCCTCTTGCTTGTGATCAGACCAGTAAACTCAGTCCTCACAAGTACCCAGCCAGCACCTGCCCCGCCACCCCGCAGGCCCCCAGAGCCCAGCCTGGCCCCTGACTGATTTTGGCCTCTCACTGTCTGGTTTCATTACAGTTCCTCTAGGACATACTGGAGTGAGCCACAGAAGCAGATACACTAAAAAGGATGGACCTCCCGTTTCCCGAGTGCCCACCCCCATTCGGGTGGGTCGGTGGGTCACCTTGCCTGTGGGACAGAGCCTCCCATTGTTCAGCATCAGCTGTCCCAACTGTGCAAACCAACCTGCAGACAGTGAACTGATGCTTTCTTATCTGAGCCGTCTGGTGTGGTGTCTACACAGAACAGGGAGTGCCCCCCTCGGCATCCTTGGTTCCCAGGTACAAGAGAAATGGGGAGACCTGGGTGCAAGGGATAGCAGAGATGGGAGAGGAGCCCACAAACTACCGACTGGCAGCTGCTGCCCACCACACCCCTCCCCAGGCAGGAACCGCCCATCTGGTTCCTTCCCACCTCCAGGGGACACACCCAGACCAGACAGGTCTCGCTGCCACGGGGCCTAGATGGGAAGACGAGGTGGGTGGTTCCAGACTCCCATCTCCTGGGAACACCTGGCATCATGGGGGTCGTGCTCCTCTCCCGAGATCACACACCACTTCTCACACATTTGGGAACCCAGGATGTCCAGGGGGCAGAGAGGTGCCCCATGTTCTGGCTGCGTCCACACCACGCGAGACTGCCCTGATAGGAAAACATCTGCCAGTTGTCCAAATGCCACAGTGCTGGACAGTGGGGAGGGGGGCTCTGTCCCACTGACCGGCTGACCCACAGACCCACCCTAGTGGGTCGCAAAGCTCCTCCTTTGGGAGCTGTGGGACCCTAAGTGGGGTTTTAGGATCTGCAGCAAGAAGAAAAAGTCAGGTTTCAGGGCTGAAGACAACATTTTAAAATCTGGCTTTAAATAAACATGGGATTTAAAAAAAGAGAGAGAGAGCGCGCGGAGCCTCCAGCAGCTGAAATTAGAAGCAGCCGCCTGGGCAGGGAAGCCATCTGCGCACGCGAGGCGGCGTCTGGGCTTCGCTGGCAGCGCCGGGAGCCGGCACCGCAGGCCCGGGGCTGCCCTCCCTCCGGGAAGAACCTGCGAGGACACGTCCAGCCTTGTTTTTTGGAGTGTCCTCTAAGTTCACGTTCCAGACAACAGACTTTCTCCTCTCCACTCCGAACTTACCTTTGAGATCACTTTCAAGGCAGTTTAAGTCATGTAAGAGGTGGAATGATAAGAAAACAAAGACTGCGTTTCAGAGGGAAATGAAATAATGATTTTGAGGGTGAAGCCAGCCTCTTGCCTCATCTTTCCCATCAAGTTGAGTGGCCACCAAGAGCCACTATGCCTGGGGCGGCCCGGCTGGGCGCTCAGCCCTTCAGGTCGCTCCCCTCTGGCCTCCTCGCCTAATACACTGTGTTCTTTTGACCGAGGGGGCTTGCGTGAGGGCCATCATTGGCTTCCTTAGCTTCCAGTCCCCCTGCTCAGAGAATTCTGTGACAAGCTGGGTTTGCACAGAAGATGGTCAGTGTGCCTGAGACTGGGGGAGGGGTCCCCTGCTGCCTGCCTTTAGCTCCTCCCTGCCCACCCGACCCAGCCCCTGAGCTTGGGCTGCCCTTCCCAGTCCACCCCATCCAGCTCTGGACCCGAGGCCCAAGCAGGCTGCTCGGCCCGGCATCCTACCTCCACCCCAGCCCTCCTGCCTCACCTGGGCCGGTGCGGGAGGCCCAGGTCTGGGGGCTCTGCCCGAGTTATTTAAATCCGCGTTGTCAGTTAATATATTCTAACGAGCAAGTGGGTGACCGAGCTGGCAGACGCAGGATGACGCTGAAATGTAATAAGAGGGGGAGAAACACCGAGTGAAACTCTGAGGCTCGTCCTCGCCCCTGCGCTCACCCCCACGCTGCCTCCCACAGGCACCTGGAGTCACGCCGCTGCGCTGGATTATGTAAGAGGGCCCATTGCTGGGGAACCTCTCCCCACCCAGCGCGGTGACAGGGCGGCACCTCCCCGGGCCCTCAGTGGAAGCCCCTGCAGGCCCCTCCCGGCCTGGCCAGTAAGGAAGCTCTGGGAACTTTTTACGCTGCCTCGATAAGAGAGTTAAAGCTGAACTAGGAAGGACATGGGAGGCCACCTGCGCCTGAAACACTCCACCACCTCCTCGGAGAGGGGAGAGGGCCCTTGTGCTCCAAGCGTCTCCTCCCAGGCAAGGCCCGGCTCAGAGGTCCCTCTGAAGGCAGAAAGAGCAATGTCACCCATCCCTGAAGGCAGAGTGAAGTCTGTGCTGTCTGCAGCCAACATTTTGGGTGGAGAGACGAAGCCTCTGAGCCACGTTCAGGTCAAGGGGGGGGCGGGTTTTGAGGGAAGAGCAAATCTCAGTAAAAGTCTGGGGAGGAGGGAGGAGGCAGGAGATTGGCTATCAGCCAGGCCCACGTGCCCCCACCCCCAGCCCAGGCCGAGCCCCCTGCACGGGCGCCATGCGGCAGGTGGCAGAGTAGACCTGGGGCACTCTGTGGAACAGAGCCACTGCCCTGCCCACTGAACCCACAGACACCGGACTCCGGGCGGAGGTGCAGGCCCCTCCTTCAGACCCGCAGGCCAAATGGAGGCTTGTGCCAAGGCCATGGGTGCCCCCCGTGAGTAAACTTTACATGTTAGGACTGTTTAGATTTACACAGTTACTGCAAAGATAGCCCACACTTACGAGATCCTCCCCTGCCCCGCCCTGTTAACATCTCTTGTCTCTGTGATGCGTTTGCTACAATTAACAGACCAACATGGACTCACTGCTGTTCACTAGAGTCTGGACTTTATTAAGGTTTTCTTAGCTTTCATCTAGTGTCTTCTTACTGCTCCAGCACCCAACCCGGATCCCAGGTGACATTTGGTCATCACGTCTTCTTGGGCTCCTCTTGGCCCCCAAGGTCTCAGACTTCCCTGGTTTGGGCCGCGTGCTGGACGGGGGTCTGCAGACTGTCCCTCTGCTGAGATTGGTGGTGTTTCTCATGGTAAGCCTGGGATGGCGGGTCTGGGGAGGAGGGCCGCCTTTCTCAGCACGTCAAGGCCATGTACAGTCCCATGGCTCACCCTGAAGACGTGGCCTGGCTCACCTGGCTGCGGTGTGCGCGTCAGTGTCTCCTGGCACCCGTGTTTCCTGGAAGTCACCTCGCAGCCCACACCAAGGCTGGGTATCTCCTGGAGCACCCACTAGAGGGGGGAGCACCCACTAGAGGGGGGAGCACCCACTAGAGGGGGCAGCACCCATGGGCGCCTGAGCGCTCTCTGGAAGGTCCCATCTGACCACTGATGATGGCGATCTCTAAGACACACTGACCACGTGCCACGTGCCAGGCATGGTTCTTGGTGCCAGGCTTCTTCTGCCATCTATACCTCAGCTTTTCCAACACCCTGCCGAGGTAGCCTGCCCATCCGGAACCTATTGCCCAGGCTCCCAAGGCCATCACGGGGCTGCTGGCCTAGCCCCGGGTACTGGCTTCCCAAGTCTGTGCCCACGCCCTCAGCAGCAGTCCCAGGTAGACGCTAAGCTTCACCCCGTGGCAGGCGACGTGGCCCTGCCTCAGCCGTACAGGCCACGCTGTGCTGGAGGCCGCTGAGGTGGACTTCCTGCTGGCAGGACTCAGGCCTCCCCCGCCACACCCCCCGGAGCTTCCGGCTCCAGGCACCCCCACGCCTTCTTGCTGACAACGCTGACAGTGTGGAGAATGTGGGCTGAGGACCAAGAAAACAGTCCTCTGGGCACAATTTGGACAGTTCGGCCTGGTAGCCCTGCCCCGGTCATAGAGCACTGGCATAGAGGGAGGAGGCAGAGATGGCCAGAGAGGATGGGGAAGACGCGACAGTGTCCACGCCTCCTCTCTCTCCTGCTCTGGAACTTTCTGGTTGCCGATTACAAGTGCTCTAATCCAGGAAGGAGAAAAGGAAGAGGAGTTCTGATTGGGTGGATCCTTCTCTTAGAGAGACGGGGAGGCTGCCAGGAGAGGGTGGTGGAGAAACAGCTCCCTGGACAGGCACGAAATTTCCCTGTGATCTGAGACACACTGCCACCCCCTTAGGCCAAGCTCCGCAGAAACCTGGTTGGGCTGGTCAGAGAGAGAAAGATGGTGGTGAAAACCCTGAAAGTTTTGCGGTCACCTCAGAAAGGGCTCCTTCTGTTTAGCAAAAAACCACAGATCCTTGTGCCTGCCTTGCCAGGAGAACAGCTTGCTTGAAAAGCAGAGGCTGTCATCCTGTAATTAAATCTGAGACCCCCCCTCCCTACGTGACGTTGAGATGAAGCCACTTACATAACGCAACTAAAAATAAGCTGATGAAGAGATGCACTTTGATTCTCCCTGCTTCCAGCCTTTTTCTCCTGGGCCACCCGTGCTGGGGTCAGCTGACCCAGGGTCAGGGTCGACAGCACCACGTGGTCAGAGTCTTGCCACTGACCCTGGCTCGGCATCCTATGTGTGCAAAGCCCCATCACCGGTGCCGGGGATGGGGGGACTTCAGGTTCAGAGGTGGGGTGCTGCAGGTCGCCATGGCTACACACTTCTCTGGTCACTTGGCCCATAGAGGTGAGGACAGGCAGGCAGAAGTGACAGGGAAACCAGCAGTGGGCAGATTCCAGCCCATCTGCTTTCTCAGGGACTCGTGATGAGCTGCTCATCTATAGAAAGCCACTGCCAACCACCACCACCCCCCCCAAATAGCGCAGGGAGAACACCTGGTCTGGGCGGGGGCAGGGGGCTTGGGGTGCTGGCCCTGCCGCTAGTCCCTGCAGGGCTGGTGGGACAAGCAGAGCCTCTCCATCGTGGCAGTGACTTGCTGGTCTTGAAGAGAGGTGGCTCTGACCCTAAGCGGGCCCCTCTGACTCCCACGAGTGGCACTGGGACTGCCTCAGCACCCAGCCCACCGCTAGCCCTGGGCACTGCTCAGCCCCACTCAGACACTGCTGCCGTCTGAAAGGGCTCCCACCTAAGTAAGAAAGGCCTCAGGGATCACTGGTGGGCTCCTGGCCTGCGGCGCAGACCTCCTCGCTGCTGAAGGGGTCAGCATGCAGGCCCAGGCACCCCAGTAGACTGGTGGCAGGGGAAGGGAAGCTGCCCAGCAGGGGGCAGACTTTCTCACTGCAATTCTCTAGGCCCAGGTGTAAGCCCCTTTCCAGTCCTGCCCTGCATCTGCCATCGGCCCCACGTTCTCAGTGCCATTTGGCTGGATGTGCTTATTTTCACTTGCCCCAGGTGCTCAGTGAACGCTCTTCTGAATGATGGCTTCCCTCCCAGCTGTTCATCTCCTGCCCAGATGTCAGCTGGAGTGTGCAAGCCCGAAGTGAGGCGATTAGCCCTCCTGTATCAGCTGCTACCAAACATGAGCATCCAGTTGGGCAGAAGGAGGGCGATCAAGACTAGGATCTTCTAGGGGGTGGGGTGGGGTGGGGCTCGGGGCCATGGAAGCTTTTCTGGAAAGCCCCTCTCCTTCCTCTACTGTCTCATGACTTATGGGAGCAGACAGCCCCAGAGAATTCAACCCAGGCTAATTCCCCTCCCAGAGCAATGAGACCCTGTTTTCACTGGCCAGCCTCCACCCACCATTCTCCTCGTCCTGGTCACTCTGCTCCCTTTGGATGAGCAACAGCTCTTGCTCTATACCCACCTGGCTCCTCATTGGCCTGTGACCTCATACAGGTCAGTGGACATCAGTCTTGGGGTGGGAAGGATGGAAGCTGCCTCTAGCTGGCCTGGAGGAAAGGGAGCTGGGGGAGGAAGACAGGCCTGACTTCTGACACGTGAGTCAACAACGCCCTCATTGTTGGAGCCAGTTTGAGCCGGCTTTCTGTTACTTGCAACCAAAAGAATCCCAGAAATTACACACTACACTGAAATCTACCTTAAAACACTGCAAGCAATAAAAAGGAAGGAAATTAAACCAAGAAGAATCTCTGTGAACGAAGGCTCTGAGTTAGGAGAGAAGGCAAATGCTTCCTGAATATCCCTTCCATTTTCTTTGAATTCATGTGGAGCAGAGCGTAGTTCATTCCGGTTAATGACCCCATGGAAAAAACCTGTCTCAGCCCCTGCTGTCTTCTGGAGTCCTCCAGCCATCTTGGGGGTTCTGTCTCCTGGGCACCTGCTGTTGAAGGGATGACTGTCCAGGGATGGGATGCTAGTGGTGCTGGTGGAGAGTGTCAGGTTTAATTAAAGAGAAACACTTAAATCTGGTGTTTTACAAGGTAAAGCAAATAATTTCTCTGTTAGTCTAATTTATGTAAATATTTCTCCAAAGGAATTGTACCAGGAACCCTCTGTGCCAACTTGGTCAACTTCCTCAGCAGAACCTCCCAGGAACTGCTTTCAAAAATCAGACATCTCTGATCCCATCTCTTCCATCCAGGAAGGTTCACCCTCCCCCAGGAAACTTACCTGACCGGTAAGTTAGACTTTTACAACTTGTGGATTGTTTACTGCCCCCAACCATGAAAGGCATGAAGCTTAAAGCATCTTAAAGGTATAGAGCCTTTTAGAGCTAAGAATTAGTTTGGTGAAGGGTTCCAGTGTTGAGTTAATGTTTGCCACCAGACCTCCATATCCTTTATCTTTTAGGCATCTGGGAGGATATTAATCAATGTAATCAGGATGCAGAAATAGGAATATAGTAGTTTTGATGTTAGCAACACTAGACTTTTGAGTTAATGAATTTTCTCTTTGTTATAAATCACTGTATTTCTCTTTCTTTTTTATAAATTGTTATGTCCTTGCTATGTAAGAATGTAACTTTATTTAGTGCTTTCTGAGAGTGGCACCAGACTTTGGGAAGAACAACACTATTACCCTTATCAGAAAAGGGCTGTAAAATGCTAATTGGCCTTCTGGCCAGAAGATGATGTAAATCACCTAAGACTTGTGTATACCACTAGGTATGCAGAGAGAAAGCCTGGTCTCGATGAGTCCGGGCTGCTGACACTGCATAATTTTTGTATTATCCATTGATCTCTATGTACAATCAAAAGTATAAAAGGCCTTTCTAGACAATAGAGGATGGGGAAGTCTCTGGAAAGACTGGTTCCCCCCTGTCTTTTCTTATTCTATTTTCAGGCTGAATTCCCATCTGCGGCATGGAGGCTCTCCGAGTCTACTTACTTACCCTGGCTTCTAAGACCCACACGAGAGGGAGACCAAGGCGGGGCACCCTCTGCTATTCAAGTGGGCGCTGGTGGCCTAATGTAGATGGTGCAAGTTCCTTGTCTTGGAACTTTATTAGTTTTCCGCATAAACCAAGTTATTCAGCCTCTTTTCTCCACTAATTTTCCAACTATACTATTCTTCCTAATCTCTTTTATATTTCTAAATAAATAAGTTTTTCCTCGCCTACTCCATCTCCCCTTCAAATTACCCTGGATCCACCAGGGCTGGACCCCAGCAGGTTGCCATTTCCTTCTCCAGGGCATCTTCCCAATTCAGGGATGGAACCCTGGTCTCCTGTGGCTCCTGCATCAGCAGGCTGATTCTTTACACTGTGCTACCTGGGAAGTCCCATACATTATTCCCATAGGAAGGGAGGAAGGAAGGTGAAGTCGCTCAATCGTGTCCGACTCTTTGCAACCCCGTGGACTGTAACCTACTAGGCTTCTCTGTCCGTGGGATTCTCCAGGCAAGAATACTGGAGTGGATTGCCATTTCCTTCTCCATGGGATCTTCCCAACCCAGGGATCGAACCCGGGTCTCCCGCACTGGAGTCAGACACTTTAACCTCTGAGCCACCAGGGAAGCCCATACCCACTCAAAACCTCAACATATGAAAATTTGACTTTCAAAAAATAAGAGCCATTTTTCACTTCATACAACTTTTTGAGTTGCTACATAGTACCCCTTTAAACAGACATCACTTCAGTGTTTTATATACGGTAGATGCTTGATTTACTCATTGAACACGTATTCAATGAATAAATGAGATACTTATAACATCCAAGTTTTATTTTCAGAATTTCTTAGAAATATATATATATATATATATATTTGTTATTTGAATACACTAATTCTGTGGGAGTTAAAATCATCTTCACTCACTAATCTTTTTAAGGGAAGATAAAAACAATTCATTTTGGTCAAGCCTGGGGAAGCCACAACCTAGTCATGTTGTAAGTTAGCCCTGAGGATATCTAAGAATCTACTATAAATGCTTTCAATTTACAGAGTTTCAGAGGATGAATGGTATTAGCCCACTAACCTGGCAGCTCAACCACTTGGGGTTACAATTAAACAGATGGCAACCTTTTGTTGAAATATCCACTTTTATAGACATAGAAGAAAAAATTGTGGAGAACAAAATGACCTTTGTTGCTGCACAATACTAACATATTTTTCACCTAAACTAATATAGGGAAATAAATAATAATGATGAAGCTGCTTTGAATTTAAAGCAGACCATACTGTGCTGTAAGCAGTGCTGGACAGAGGACCAAATGTGTCTATTTATTTATCTTTTATTTTTGGCTGTTCTGGGTCTTTGTTGCTGCATGGGCTTTTCTCTAGTTATAGTTAGCAGGGACTGCTCTCCAGTCGCGGTGCAGGAACTTCTCATTGCAGTGGCTTCTGTCCCTGAAACCACAGGCTCCAACTTGCCCAGGCTTCAGTAGTTGCAGCACATGGGTTCAGTAGTTGCCATGCATAGACTTAGTTTCCCTGAGATATGTGGAATCTTCCTGGATTCAGGATCAAATTTGTGTCTCCAGCCTTATCTCTTAAGACACGTAGTTCTAAAACTAAGAGTGTTTAAATTAGGTCCCTCTGGCAATCTCAGACCCAGAGATGGCATTCTCTACCGAACTGCAAGCAGGCTCCCAGCTGCTAACCAAGACTTCCTGGGATCCTGGATAGTTGACATCTGCCAGGAGGGTCGCAGCCAGAGATCAACTCCCCAGAGGAGACACACGGCACCCCTGAGACGATGCTCCTGCTGCGCACCCAAGAAACTGAGTGGCTGGGATGGGGGAGGTGATAAGATGCACTGCTCCACCTGGGGAGAATGTGCTTGCCAAGCACCTGGTCACCTGAGGTGCTCAGACCTAGAAAGGGCACAAAACGCAGGCCCAGCTGAGTCTGTGCCTTTGTGGCATACCCGAGAACCTGAACCTGAGCAGCTTAGATAACAGTTCCCCTGCAGAGCAACCTGGAGCCTGAGCAGTGTAGACCGGGAAAGCACACACGCCGTGACCGGGGACAAACCCAGTGTGGCTCAGACACTGCGAGGACTCCCCACACATGCCAGTGATATTTGTTTGCAGTGTTCCTCCCTCCCCACAGCACAACTGAACAAGTGAGCCTAAGTAAGTGACCACCTTTGCCCCCTTGTGTCAGGGTGGAAATTAGACACTGAAGAGACTTGGAAACAGAAGAAGCCAACATAAACAGAGGGAACCGCATTGGAAGTGACAGGTGCAACAGATTAAAACCCTGTCGTTAATACCGTCTACATTGGAAGGGGCCTATAGACCTCGAGAAGAAGTATAAGCTGGAACAAAGAACTATCTGAAACTGAACTGACCCCACACTGCCCACAACTCCAGAGAAATTCCTAGATATATTTTACTATTATCATTTTTTAAATTTTTAAGTCCTTTATTACACCTTTAATTTTCATTTTTATAACCTACTATTACCTTGCAAAAGAAAAGACCCAATTTTTAAAGTAAATTTCATATATATTTTTTATAATTTTTGTGATTTTGTTTTGTTTTTTAATAGTGTTTTTGAGAGTTTAACTGCTACTCTAGATTTTTAATCTTTTCTTTTTGGTACTTGTTATCAATTTTGTACCTTTAAGAATCCAATTTTCAGTATCCATTTTTACTTAGTGTGATTACTGGCTTGATTTCCCTCTCCCCCTTTTGACAATCCTTTTTCTCCCCCAGGTCATCTCTATCTCCTCCCTCCCCCTTCTCTTCTCTACCCAACTATGTGAATCTCTTTGGGTATTCAGGGCTGTGTAGAACACTTAGGGAACTGATTACTGACCAGATCTGTCTCTCCCCTTTTGACCCCCCTCTTCTCCTCCTGGTCACCTCTATCTCCCTCCTCCCTCTTCTCTTCTCCATGTAACTCTGCGAACCTCTCTGGGTGTCCCTCACTGTGGAGAATCTTTTCTCCATTAACCTAGATGTTTTATCATCAGTGCAGTATGGATGGAGAAGTCTTGAGGCTACTGTAAGAATAAGACTGAAAACCAGAGTCAGGAGGCTTAAATCTAAAACTTGAGAACACCAGAAAACTCCTGACTCCAGGGAACATTATGCAACAAGAGCTCATCCAAAAGCCTCTACACCTACACTGAAACCAAGCTCCACTCAAGAGCCAACAAGTTCCAGAGCAAGACATACCATGCTAATTCTCCAGCAATGCAGGAACATAGCCCTGAGCATTAATATACAGGCTGCCCAAAGTCACATGAAACCCACAGACACCTCAAAACTCATTACCGGACACTTCATTGCACTCCACAGAAAAGAGACCCAGCTCCACCCACTAGAACACCAACGCAAGCTTCCCTAACCAGACAACCTTGAAAAGCCACTCATCCAACCCCATCCACAAGGAGGAACCTCCACAATAAAGAGAACTCCACAAACTGCCAGAATATGGAAAGGCCACCCTGAATACAGAAATCTAACAGGATGAAAAGACAGAGAAATATTCAGCAGGTAAAGGAACATGATAAATGCCCACCAAACCAAACAAAAGAGGAGAAGATAGTGAGTCTCTCTGAAAAAGAATTCAGAATAATGATAGAAAAAATGATCCAAAATCTTGAAAACAAAATGGAATTACAGATAAATAGTCTGGAGACAAGGACTGAGAAGATTCAACAAATGTTTAACAAGGACCTAGAAGAAATAAAAAGAGTCAATCAATAATGAATAATGCAATCAGTTCAGTTCAGTCGCTCAGTCATGTCCGACTCTTTGCGACACCATGAAGCGCAGCACGCCAGGCCTCCCTGTCCATCACCATCTCCCAGAGTTCATTCAGACTCACGTTCATCAAGTCCGTGATGCCATCCAGCCATCTCATCCTCTGTCATCCCCTTCTCCTCCTGCCCCCAATCCTTCCCAGCTTCAGAGTCTTTTCCAACGAGTCAACTCTTCGCATGAGGTGGCCAAAGTACTGGAGTTTCAGCTTCAGCATCATTCCTTCCAAAGAAATCCCAGGGCTGATCTCCTTCAGAATGGACTGGCTGGATCTCCTTGCAGTCCAAGGGACTCTCAAGAGTCTTCTCCAACAACACAATTGAAAAGCATCAATTCTTTGGTGCTCAGCCT
>SJYT01066766.1:609146-654293 GCA_006410635.1 Cephalophus harveyi | reverse complement strand
TTCATACTGTTCATGGGGTTCTCAAGGCAAGAATACTGAAGTGGCTTGCCATTCCCTTCTCCAGTGGACCACGTTCTGTCAGACCTCTCCACCATGACCCGCCCATCTTGGGTTGCCCCACAGGCATGTCTTGGTTTCACTGAGTTAGACAAGGCTGTGGTCCTAGTGTGATTAGATTGACTAGTTTTCTGTGAGTATGGTTTCAGTGTGTCTGCCCTCTGATGCCCTCTTGCAACACCTACCATCTTACTTGGGTTTCCCTTACCCAATACTAAGATAAAAAACACTCTGGAGGGAACCAACAGTAGAATAAATGAGGCAGAAGATAAGATAAGTGAGGCGGAAGATAGAATGGTGGAAATAAATGGACCAGAGAGGAAAAAAGAAAAAAGAATTAAAAGAAATGAAGACAACCTCAGAGACCTCTGGGACAATGTTAAACACCCCAACATTCAAATCATAGGAGTCCCAGAAGAAGAAGACAAAAAGAAAGGCCATGAGAAAATACTTGGGGAGATAATAGTTGAAAACTTCCCTAAAATGGGTAAGGAAATAGCCACCCAAGTCCAAGAAACCCTGAGAGTCCCAAACAGGGTAAGCCCAAGGCAAAACACCTCAAGACGCGTATTAATCAAATTAATGAAGATCAAACACAAAGAATAAACACTAAAAGCAGCAAGGGAAAAACAACAAATAACACACAAGGGGATTCCCATAAGCATAATAGTTGATCTTCCAATAGAAACTCTTCAGGCCAGAAGGGAATGACAGGACATACTTAAAGTGATGAAAGAGAAAAACTTAAAACCCAGATTACTATACTCAGTAAGTATCTCATTCAGATATGAAGGAGAAATCAAAAGCTTTACAGACAAACAAAAGCTGAGAGAATTCAGCACCACCAATCCGGCTCTTAAACAAATGCTAGAGGATCTTCTTTAGACAGGAAACACAGAAAAGGTGTATAAACTCAAACCAGAAACAACAAAGTAAATGGCAATGGGATCATACTTACCAATAATTACCTTAAATGTAAATGGGTTGAATGCCCCAACCAAAAGACAAAGACTGGCTGTATGGATATAAAACCAAGATGCCTATATATACTGTCAAGAGACCCACCTCAAAATAAGGAACACATAGACTTAAATTGAAAGGCTAGAAAAAGATATTTCACATAAATGGAGACAAAAGAAAGCAGGGATAGCAATCCTCATATCAGATAAAATAGACTTTGAAATAAAGGCTGTGAAAAGAGACAAAGAAGGACACTACATAATGATCAAAGGATCAATCCAAGAAGAAGATATAACAATTATAAACATATGTGCACCCAACATAGGAGCACCACAATATGTAAGGCAAATGCTAACAAGTATGAAAGGGGAAATTAGCAGTGACACAATAATAGTGGGAGACTTTAATACCCCCACTCACACCTATGGATAGATCAACTAAACAGAAAATTAGCAAGAAAACACGAACTTTAAGTGATACAATGGGCCAGTTAGACTTAATTCACATCTATAGGACATTTCACTCCAAAAACATGAATTTTACCTTTTTCTCAAGTGCATGTGGAAACTTCTCCAGGATAGATCACATCCTGGGCCATAAATCTAGCCTTGACAAATTGAAAAAAAACTGAAGTAATTCCAAGCATCTTTTCTGATCACAGTGTGGTAAGATTGGATGTCAACTACAGGACAAAACTATTAAAAATGCAAACTTATGGAGGCTAAACAACATGCATCTGAATAACCAACAAATCACAGAAGAAATCAAAAAAGAAATCAAAATATGCATAGAAATGAATGAAAATGAAAACACAACAACCCAAAACCTATGGGATTCAGTAAAAGAAGTTCTAAGGGGAAGGTTCATAACCATACAAGCTTACCTCAAAAAAACAAGAGAAAAATCAAATAAATAACCTAACTCCATACCTAAAGCAACTAGAAAAGGAAGAAATGAAGAACCCCAGGGTTAGTAAAAGGAAAGAAATCATAAAAATTAGGGCAGAAATAAATTTAAAAGGAACAAAGGAGACCATACCAAAAATCAACAAAGCTAAAAGCTGCTTCTTTGACAAGATAAATAAAATAGAAAAACCATTAGCCAGACTCATCAAGAAAAAAAGGGAGAAGAATCAAATCAACAAAATTAGAAATGAAAATGGATAAATCACTACAGACAACACAGAAATGCAAAGGATCGTAAGAGACCACTATCAGCAACTATATGCCAATAAAATGGACAACTTGGAAAAAATGGATAAATTCTTAGGAAAGTATAACTTTCCAAAACCAAACCAGGAAGAAATAGAAAATCTTAACAGACCCATCACAAGCACAGAAATCGAAACTGTAAGCAGAAATCTTCCAGCAAACAAAAGCCCAGGACCAGGTGGCTTCACAGTTGAATTCTACCAAAAATTTAGAGAAGAGCTAATGCCTATCCTACTCAAACTCTTCCTAGAAAACTACAGAGGAAGGTAAACTTCCAAACTCCTTCTATGAGGCCACCATCACCCTCACACCAAAACCTGACAAAAATGCCACAAAAAAAGAAAACTATAGGCCAATATCACTGATGCACATGGATGCAAAAATCCTTAACAAAATTCTAGCAAACAGAATCCAACAATATATTAAAAAGATCATACTTCATGACCAGTGGGCATTATCCCAAGGATGCAAGGATTCTTTAATATCCACAGATCAATCAATGTGATATATCACATTAACAAATTGAAAGAGAAAAACCAGATGATTATCTCAATAGATGCAGAGAAAGCCTTTGACAAAATTCAACATCCATTTATGATAAAAAACCCTCCAGAAAGCAGGAATAGAAGGAACATGAGTAAGTGAGTGAAGTCACTCAGTTGTGTCCAACTCTGCGACCCCATGGACTGTAGCCTACCAGGCTTCTCCCTCCATGGGATTCACCAGGCAAGAATACTGGAGTGGGTTACCACTTCCTTCTCCAGGGGATCTTCCAGACCCAGGGTTCAAACCCGGGTCTCCCATGTTGGAGGCAGACATTTTAACCTCTGAGCCACCAGAGAAGCCCACCTCAACATAATAAAAGCCATATATGATAAACCCACAGTAAACATTATCCTCCATGGTGAAAAATTGAAAGCATTTCCCCTAAAGTCAGGAACAAGACAAGAGTGCCCACACTCATCACTATTATTCAACATAGTTTTGGAAGTTTTAGCCACAGCAATCAGAGAAGAAAAAGAAATAAAAGGAATCCAGATTGGAAAAGAAGAAGTAAAACTCTCACTGTAGATGACATTATCCTCTACATAGAAAACCCTAAGGATTCTACTGGAAAATTACTAGAGCTAATCAAAGAATACAGTAAAGTTGCAGGATATAAAATTAACACACAGATATCCCTTGCATTCCCATACACTAACAATGAGAAAACAGAAAGAGAAATTAAAGAAACAATTCCATTCACCATTGCAACAAAAAGAATGAAATACTTAGGAATAAATCTACTTAAAGAAACAAAAGACCTATATATAGAAAACTATAAAACACTGATGAAAGAAATCAAAGATGACACAAATAGATGGATCAGAAGAATAAATATAGTGAAAATGAGTATACTACCCAAAGCAATCTATAGATTCGATGCAATCTCTATCAAGCTACCAATGGTATTTTTCAGAGAACTAGAACAAATAATTTCACAATTTTCTGACATAAATCACAGCAGGATCCTCTATGACCCACCTCCCAGAGTAATGGAAATAAAAGCAAAAATAAACAAATGGACCTAATTAAACTTAAAAGCTTTTACACAATAAAGGAAACTATAAGCAAGGTGAAAAGACAGCCTTCGAATTGGGAGAAAAGAATAGCAAATAAAGCAACTGACAAAGAATTAATCTCAAAAATATACAAGGTTATGCTCAAAATCCTTCCATCTAGGCTTCAGCAGTTTGTGAACCAAGAATTTACAGAAGCATAAGCTGAATTTCGAAGAGGCAGGGGAACCAGAGATCAAATCACCAACATTCGCTGTGTCATGGAGAAAGCAAGGGAGTTCTAGAATATCTGCTTTTCAACTGACAAAGAATTAATATCAAAAATATACAAGCAGCTCCTGCAGCTCAATTCCTGAAAAATAAATGACCCAATCAAAAAATGGGCCAAAGAACTAAACAGATATTTCTCCAAAGAAGACATACAGATGGCTAATTGTCATGGAGAAAGCAAGGGAGTTCTAGAATATCTGCTTTTCAACTGACAAAGAATTAATATCAAAAATATACAAGCAGCTCCTGCAGCTCAATTCCTGAAAAATAAATGACCCAATCAAAAAATGGGCCAAAGAACTAAACAGATATTTCTCCAAAGAAGACATACAGATGGCTAATAAACACATGAAAAGATGCTCAACATCACTTATTATCAGAGAAATGCAAGTCAAGACCACAATGAAGTACCATCTCACGCCAGTTAGAATAGGTGCCATCAAAAAGTCTACAAACAATAAACACTGGAGAGGGTGCAGAGAAAAGGGAACCCTCTTACACTGTTGGTGGGAATGCAAACTAGTACAGCCACCATGGAGAACAGTGTGGAAATTCCTTAAAAAACTGGAAATAGAACTGCCATGTGACCCAGCAATCCCACTGCTGGGCATATACACCGAGGAAACCAGAATTGAAAGAGACATGTGTACCCCAATGTTCATCACAGCACTGTTTACAATAGCCAGGACATGGAAGCAACCTAGATGTCCATCAGCAGATGAATGGATAAGAAAGCTGTGGTACATATACACAATGGAGTATTACTTAGCCATTTAAAAGAATGCATTTGAATCAGTTCTAATGAGGTGGATGAAACTGGAGCCTATTATAGTGAAGTGAATCAGAAAGAAAAATACCAATATAGTGTATTAATGCATATATATGGAATTTAGAAAGATGCTAACGATGACCCTATATGTGAGACAGCAAAAGAGATACAGATGTAAAGAATAGTCTTTTGGACTCTGGGAGAAGGCAAGGGTGGGGTGATTTGAGAGAATAGCATTTAAACATGTATATGATCATATGTGAAACAGACTGCCAGTTCAGGTTTGATGCATGAGGCAAGGTATGCATGAGGCTCAGGGCTGGTGCACTGGGATGACCCAGAGGGATGGGATGGGGAGGGAGGTGGGAGAGGGGTTCAGATGGGGAACACATGTACACCCATGGCTGATTCATGTCAGTGTGTGGCAAAAACCACCACAATATTGTAAAGTAATTAGCCTCCAGTTAAAATAAATAAATTAATTTTAAAAATAATAAATTAGGTCCCTCTGCTGGGTAAATTTAAAACTTTCAAAGAAACAATACCTCTTTCCAGACCCCCATGTAAGAATAAAACAATTTATAGCCACAGGGCCAACAAAGATAAACAACTGCTGGCAAACTACCAACGTTCCTCTAGAGTATATGTACTCATTTAAGCAGCAGAAGGATAAACAGGACTGAAGGTTCTCCTTTGTTCCCGTCTCTGTGGCAATGTTCTGGACACTATTCAGCTGAAAAGAGCAAATATTCACAGCATGTTAAAAGAGTGAGTTTGAACCTTATTGGTTGAGGAAAATGGAGATTTGTGTAGGTTTCTTACTTGCTGGGAATTGTCTTCTATTTACTCTTCAGTTCTGGCTTCTGACCTCTTGACTCTACCAAGGTGGGTCTTGAGTACATTATCCATGACTTCCTAACTGCAAAATAGTGTTGACATTTTTAGGCTTCACTTTAATACATCTTTCTGCAACACTCAGAATGCAAACTACTCCATTCCCCTTCACTTTAATACATCTTTCTGCAACACTCAGCATGCAAACTACTCCATTCCCCCAAAGCCCCTCCCCTCTCAGGTCTCATGGACTTGTGTGCTACCAATTCTCATTCTATCTCCTGTTAATCTTTCTCCATCTCCTTTGTGGAGCTCTTCTCTGCTTCCTTCCTAAAATGCCAGTATTCCAACTATCACATTCTCTTTAGGTAGAGTTTTATTCCCCTTCATAGTTTTAATTACAACTTATTAACAAAAATTCCACAGTGGTTGCCAGGGTATAGGGGAAGGAGGGAGAGGGAGTGCCAGTTTAATGAATATAAAGTGTCATATTTGCAAGATGGAAAGTTCTGGAGATCTGTTTCACAACATTGTGAACATATTTAACACTGCTGAACTGTACACTTAAAAATGTTAAGATGACAAAAAACACGTGTGTTTTTTTACCATGATAAGTGTTAGAAAGATGATAGATTCCAAATTTCAAATTTAGGATAATTTTGATTACAAGCAGCAGAACAGCCATCCTCAGGCTGCTGTCCAAAAATTTACAAGCAATAAATGCTGGAAAGGGTACAGAGAAAAGGGAACCCTCTTACACTGTTGGTGGGAATGCAATCTAGGACAGCCACCATGGAGAACAGTGTGGAGATTCCTTAAAAAACTGAAAATAGAACTGCCTTATGACCCAGCAATCCCACTGCTGGGCATATACACTGAGGAAATCAGAATTGAAAGAGACATGTGTACCCTAATGTTTATTGCAGCACTGTTTATAATAGCCAGGACATGGAAGCAACCTAGATGTCCATCAGCAGACGAATGGATAAGAAAGCTGTGGTACATATACACAATGGAATATTACTCAGCCATTAAAAAGAATACATTTGAATCAGTTCTAATGAGGTGGATGAAACAGGAGCCTATTACACAGGGTGAAGTAAGCCAGAAAGAAAAACACCAATACAGTATACTAACGCATATATGTGGGATTTAGAAAGATGGTAACAATAACCCTAAATGCGAGACAGCAAAAGAGACACAGATATATAGAACAGTCTTTTGGACTCCATGGAAGAGGGCAAGGGTGCGATGATTTGGGAGAATGGCATTGAAACATGTATATTATCACATGTGAAATGAATCACCAGTCCAGGTTTGATGCATGAGACAGGGTGCTCGGGGCTGGTGCACAGGGATGACCCAGAGGGATGGGATGGGGAGGGAGGTGGGAGAGGGTCTCAGGATGGGGAACACATGTACACCCGTGGTGGATTCAAGTCAATGTATGGCAAAACCACTACAATATTGTAAAGTAATTAGCCTCCAATTAAAGTAAATAAATTCATATTAAAAAAAAAAAAAAAAAGAAAAGCCATTCTCAACACCTTGGCTAGCACACTACATGGGTTCAAGATGGCTGCATGTCCTCACACATCTGGCCGTGTAAGGAACTCTCCCAGCAGGGCCCAGAAAACACCCTTCTATTTCTCATTGACCAGAACTCAATCACTAGCCACTTCCTAAGCAAATGACTGGTGCAGGAATTGATATCACTATGACCAGAAGAGACTATTCAAGCTGAGAGACTTCTCAGAAACATTTGTTGAGGCTGAGGTTGGACTCAACTTCCCAAAGCATATGGCTGCACAAAGAAGGATGAGGATGCAAAGTCAGACCTCTACCAGCAAGGAAGAAGAAATATGGGGAAGATTTAGTTGGGCCACAACTGTATCTGTTACACTGATCTCTCCTATGAGCAACAGATACATGAGTACAACTGTTTCTGAAACATGTGCTCTATCAAACTTAAAATGTGCAAAACAAATCATTATTTGCACATCTTCTCATATTCCCCACTGTATTTGAGAACACTTCCACATAATCAAAAGCCTAGTCTGAAAGCTTGGAGAGGTCTTGTACTCATTCCTTTCCCTATATAAACAATGATCTCCAATTTCAATAACCTCTCATTTCTATTGCCCTCTCTCCTAACTCATTTCTCTTGTCTCTAGGCTGGCCTTTCCTAACCCAGTCCAGCTGCTAAGCTGATACTGACTAGAGCAATGACTCTGAAGCACAGATCTGATCACGAAAGTCTCTTTAGGCATGATCTATACTGGCAATTCTTTGTCTATGACTCCCTGAAATCAGATGCAAAACTTTTTAAATGATTAAATGAAACTTTCTGGAAAAGTATCCCAGAAAAATCCATGACCTAGTAAAGCTTAAAAAACTACTGACATAATGGATTTTAAAAAACTAAGATATTTAGTATGAAATAGAAGAACTTTTATGGTCTGTTTCCTACCTACCTCTCTAGACTCATTGATTACATTTCTTTCCCTTACATCTTATCATTCCACTTAAACTACTTGCAGCTACTCAAGCAGTATAACTCATGCTTATGTATAAACTCGGAGAAGGCGATGGCACCCCACTCCAGTACTCTTGCCTGGAAAATCCCATGGACAGAGGAGCCTGGTGGGCTGCAGTCCATGGGGTCGCTAAGAGTCAGACATGACTGAGCAACTTCACTTTCACTTTTCACTTTCAAGCTTTGGAGAAGGAAGTGGCAACCCACTCCAGTGTTCTTGCCTGGAGAATCCCAGGGATGAGGGAGCCTGGTGGGCTGCTGTCTATGGGGTCACACAGAGTCGGACACGACTGAAGTAACTTAGCAGCAGCAGCATGTATAAACTAGCTTTCTTTCTTCTTTTTTTTTTTTTTTTTTTGGCCATGCCATGAGGCTTGTGGGATCTTAGTTCTCCAACCTGGGACCAAACTCGTGCCCCCTGCATTGGAAGCACAAAGTCCTAACCACTGGACATCTAAGGAATTCCTAAACTAATACTTCTTTCCAGATTACTTTTTCTGCCCTAATCCATTCAGAACATATCAATACATTCTTCAAAATTCAGTTTGTGTATCACTTCCTCTGGAAAGTCTTCATTTATGTCCCCAGAATATAAAATTTCCTTCTATGTACCTTTATTTTATAGATTTTTTTTCTATTTATACTACATTTGTCACTGTGGAGCATGCGTGCTAAGTTGACTCAGTCATGTCTAACTCTTTGTGACCCTGTGGAGTGTAGCCCACCAGACTGCTCTGTCTATGGGATTCTCCAGGCAAGAGTACTGGAATGGGTTGCCATGCCCTCCTCCAGGGGATCTTCCAGACCCAGGGATTGAACCTGTGTCTCTTATGTCTCCTGCATTGGCAGGCGGGTTATTTACCTTGTCACTGTAATATATCTTTACCTATTCTGTCCACCAAACTGAGCTGCCCAAGGAAATGATGGTGTCTTATTCTTTTGTCTGTGCCCATCTTCTAGAAAAAAATCTCAGTACAAAGTAGATATTCATAAAGTATTTGTTGAAAGACACAACTCAAAAATATGTTTGCTCACAGTTGATATACAATAATGGAATTGTAGGTTAACAAGATACTGGGTTTTAACCTGACAACTCCTTCCTTTCTCTTACCTAGGTTTGACAGCAATTGTTTTCAAACTTTACTGTGCACCAAATTTATCAGTGAAGCTTCTTAAAAATATAGAGAGAAGCCTTGGGCCCAGACCTACTAAGCCAGAATCTCTGGGGCTATGGTTCTGACATCTGCTTTAATAAGAAGCTGCCCGGATAATCATCACACACATCAGAGTCTAACTCTTGCTCTCAAGGACTGACAGAAATCACCTTCCATTCCAGAGCAAGGACCAAAGAAATATTCCCACTTTCTCCCTCATTGTGATCTTAGGCAGAAGGGTCTGTCACTACTTATGACATCAGAGGATAATCCATGTTAGTCACTGCCAACATGCTTTCACTGAAGTTTACCATAGCTGGGTCATGGAAGCAACCTAGATGTTCTTTGGCAGATGAATGGATAAGAAAGCTGTGGTACAACGGAATATTGCTCAGCTATTAAAGAGAAGAAATGTAAAAGGAACTTCAGTCCTGGAAGTCATTTGGACAATTCCAGCTGAAGAGCCAAAGTAGAAAATTAGCATTCCAGCTCCCAGAAACTTTATTTCCATGTTCCTTCTGGGCATAAATGATTTGTAAGTCAAATAGAATTGTTCTGGCCCTAGTGATTTTGCATAATGGCTCACAGCATGGTATTCTAGTTCACTTTTAGTATTATTTTTCTTTCATTTCCATAGAAGACTGGCCACATTATTACCTAAGAAACCAACAGAGCCCCAGACCTACACACAGTCCCTACCCAGCATGTGCTGGGTTTAGTTGCTCAGTAGTGTCTGACTCTTTGAGACCCCATGGAGTGTAGCCCACCAGGCTCTTCTGTCCATAGGGATTCTCCAGGCAAGAATACTGGAGTAGGTTGCCATGCCCTCCTCCAGGCAATCTGCCCGACTCAGGGATCAAACCCAGGTCTCCCGCGTTTGCAGGCAGACTCTTTACTGTCTGAGCCACCTGGGAAGCCCTGGTTCTTATTTAGTTAAATTTAAAATCAATAACTTATGTACATAATTTCTCACAAAAGAAAACATTTTGAGTCTATATGACAGAGTATTTTCCATAGTCTCGCAGGCTATAATTTTTAATGTAAAATTAAGTTTTATTCAAATCTAACCTGTTGAGTCCAATAAAAGCTTCTTGTAATTTCAGTTATGAAGAAAGCACCTTTCAAAAGCTCTTCTACCTACAAGTTTTTAATTCATTGGCTCACTTCTATCTTAACTTTATAGAAAGCAACTCAATAATCTCTCAATTAGTATGCAATTCTGCAATTTTTTTATGCTCAAAAGCAGTTAGTGGGGGTCATAGGGGGTACAGTGGGAAATTTCAAAAAACTGAGGCTGTTGCAAAGAGCATGCTGCTGCAGGCAAATTTGAAATGGAACACTGATTTTATTTTGATCAATAAATCCAGATAACACAAGGCATTACCATTCTCAAACACTGCAGTTTTTGCTTCATTTTAACTGAATGTGTCTTGTGGAATCTTGTTTTATTCCATAAAACAGAATGACATTTTTTTCCCCAGACAAGCAAGACCTATCTAAAAATCAATCTTTCAGCATGGCAAATACATTGTAAATTATAAGGCAATGTGTATACTAAGGCAAGTGTCGTAGTTAATTTTAACAATTTATTAAAAGCGTGTCAGGATTTTGATAATACCAGGGAGATGAAATTTCTTACACAGCATGCCAGATCAGCACAGTTTTCGATTTGAGATTATAGGCCATTGACTAACATGTCATCAGGTTCACATAGTATCTATGGTCAATGTGCTCTAGAAATTAAAAGCACTCCATCTTGGGCAAGACATAGATATGAATGACTGAAACAGAAGACCTGAAAACATTACAATTTTGATAAATATATACCTTTAATAGATGTTTTGATATATTCCAAGGAACCCAACACCTGCTTTAAAATCAAAGCTCCATGGGAACCTTCCAATGCTCTGGTGTCACCACATCCTTTAGAGTCACCTAAAATTCAGGTCTTTGTTTCTATATTATTTGATCCCAGAGAATAAGAATGCAGAATTCTAGCTTTTCGCTAGATCTTTAAAAACCATTCTTTCTTTCTTTAATATTGCTCAAGAACCCCACTTTTTGAAGCATATGTCATTCATTCACACGAAATACATCAACATATACCTTCTGTTGGAAAATATTTCAAAAAGGAGAAGATTGTTTAGTAAAACATAAGTTGTTTTATTTTGCAGGGGACAGGGGGCTGTTTATTTTGTCTTGTTAACAGTTTGGCTGGTGATCAAGCTCTGGAATTTATAAAGAAAGCTGGTTCAAATGCCCAGCTTCAGGAATCTGCATTTCTATCCCCTTCATGTTCCCTCTTCTGTCTCTTCCCTTTCTTTTTGGTGATCCTATGCACCCTCTTAGCTACAACTGCCCCTTCTTGGCTGATGACCCATTCTAGCTTGGACTTTTCTCCTAAACTCAGCCAGCTTTGTAGTTCCACCTGTGTATGGCACAACCCCACAAAGATATTCTCTTCACAAGTCAAAAATCAACGTTACTGCATGCATGCTAAATTGTTTCAGTAGTGTCAAACTCTTTGCGACCCCATAGACTGTAGCCCGCCAGGCTCCTCTGTCCATGGGAGGGATTCTCCAGCAAGAATACTGGAGTGGGTTGCTATGTCCTTCTCCAGGCGATCTTCCCAACCCAGGGATCAAACTCACGTCTCTTATGTCTCCTGTTGGCAGGCCAGTTCTTTACCAATAGCGCCACCTGGGAAGTCCCTAACATTTTATTGAAGTTCAATTTATTGAAGTTCAATAAACACTCATTTAAGCTAAAATGTGCATTTTCAAGATGTGAAAAACTGAATCTTAGAATGGTTTATTAGATTATATATAGCTGCCTCCTGGAAACAAACCTATTTCTCTAATCAATAAAACCTGAACTTCGTTCTTTGAGATGACTAACAAAATTGAAAAACTTCTGATTTATCAAGAAAAATAGAGAAGACATTTAAAAAACTATCATATCAGAAAAGTATGATTTTTTGTTCTTGAATTTCCACTTATTCTTTATTATAGATTTCAGCTTTCCCATGAAACTCCCCATTCTGTCATCAATTTTTCTTGAACATAATTTTTAGTTATTTTAAATTCCAATATCTGAATCACCTGTGAGTATTTTTATTGTCTACTCTTTCCCAAGGTCCTATCTAGTAATAAGTCAGGGCACTGGACAGAAAAATTGTAGAGACCCTGAAAGGGCAATTCTTCCTCTAAAATGCTTTTCTCAGGCTTCTAGACGGCAGTTTTGAATAGGAGCAGAAACATTAACCAAGTCAGGGCTTAAGCTGATTGGGGTAAAAGTTTCAATATGCCTCAAGCTGATCTATTTCTGATTTGCCCTTACTTCTTGTGTGTTGTCGTTTAGAGCTCTAAACGGAGAACCTGGGCCCATTCACTTAGCAGACTTTATACTCCAGTTTTTATCTCCCAGTACCATCCGATTTCTGATAACTGCTCTCTGTTCAGCTTCTCTAACTCCTGGCCAGAACTGCCTCATGGGCAAAAGTGCTTAGAAGGTAAATCTCACTTCTCTGCAATACTTTTTATTCTAGGATTATGACTGCTCAAATTTTGGCTGCCTTGGAAACCATACAAAGCCTTCTGGCAGATGTTTTTCCATATTTTATCCAGATTTTCTAGTTGCTCTCAGGGAGAGGACTGGTTAACTCCAAGCCAGCCCATCATAGCTGGAAGCCAAGATATATTTTGAAGATACAGTGACTGGGATTTGCTGACAAATTAGATGTGAAAATTGAGTGAAAGAAACTAGTTGAGAGTGACAACGGGGTCTTGTTTGGGGAGTTTTACCGTCAAGGATCCATAATAAGAGAGTTGTAAGCAGTTAAAATGGGGAAGGCTGGGTGGGGCAGATAGGCTTTGAGGGAAAATTGACAAGCTCAGTTATGAATACATTTAAAGTGAGATGTCTGCTACATATGCAAGTGGTGATGCTGAGTAGATGGTTCAGTATACAAATTTAGAGTTCAGAGGTGTCCAAGATGAAAACATGAATTCATGAGTCTTCAACCTGTGCTTTTGGAGTGTACAAGGTCAAGGCTAAGCTTTATACAACATTGAAATGCAAAATGGTGAATGGCACTTAAAAATCTTAATGAATTTTTCCATTTTTATAGCAGAACTTTCAGATTGGAATATCTGAAGTAGAGCAAGAAAGCAAAGTAGAGCAGAAAGAGTCAGCATTCCACTTTCAAACAAATCCTACCACATTGTTTCTCTAAAGACAAACAACCATGATCACTTTGTCTTCTCACTCAGATAGGAGGTTTGGCACCATTAATTCCCTTTTCATCCTTTCTCGCAAAGGACTCCATCTGTAGAAAGAAGCCTGAGTATAGACAGAGTGGTCTGTATTAAAAGGGAAACCAGACAGTACAAAAGTTCTTGAGAAAGAGAATGAAAAATGAGAATTAAAAAAAAAAAGTTAAAATAAAAATACAAGGATACCTGAAAGTGAATACTCCATGAATTTGTAATATGGTCAAACAAGAGATGACAAGGGTGAACGTCGACATTCTAGGAATCAGCGAACTAAAATGGACTGGAATGGGTGAATTTAACTCAGATGACCATTATATCTACTACTGCGGGCAGGAATCCCTCAGAAGAAATGGAGTAGCCATCATGGTCAACAAAAGAGTCCGAAATGCAGTACTTGGATGCAATCTCAAAAATGACAGAATGATCTCTGTTCGTCTCCAAGGAAAACCATTCAATATCACAGTTATCCAAGTCTATGCCCCAACCAGTAATGCTGAAGAAGCTGAAGTGGAACGGTTTTATGAAGACCTACATAAACTCCAGTACTTTGGCCACCTCATGCGAAGAGTTGACTCATTGGAAAAGACTCTGATGCTGGGAGGGATTGGGGGCAGGAGGAGAAGGGGACGACCGAGGATGAGATGGCTGGATGGCATCACTGACTCGATGGATGTGAGTCTGAGTGAACTCCGAGAGATGGTGATGGACAGGGAGGCCTGGCGTGCTGCGATTCATGGGGTCGCAAAGAGTCGGACACGACTGAGCGACTGAACTGAACTTATTTCCAAATGCTTAATTAGGAAGTCAGGGCAAGAAAGTTTGAGTCTAACCTTAGTTATCTATAGGGGATACACACCCTCATCATTAATTAGTAATGTGCGTGTGTATGCTCAGGAGCTTCAGTTGTGTCTGACTTTTTTTGACCCTATGAACTATATCCGGCCAGGCTGCTCTGTCCATGGGATTCTTCAGGCAAGAATACTGGAGTGAGTTGCCATGCCCTCCTTCAGGGGATCTTCCCCACCCAGAGAATGAACTAATGTCTCCTGCATTGCAGGTGGATTCTTTACCCAGTGAGTCACCCACTTATTTAACTAATTAAGTAACTTTTCAAGGAAGGAAAATAAGCTTGCTTTTATAGCTAGAAATCTCTACATCTGCTTTTTAAAAAGTCAGTTTTTTTCTATAGCCCCCCTAAAACACTTTCATTTACCATTTCATATATATTGTTACCTATAGAGACAGGATTCACCCAGGACAAAATCAGAATCACAAAATTTGAAGCTTAAGTAGCTGCATTTTTTAAACTTCTATTGATTTCAGAAATCCCTGGTTAGCAACCATGATAATTTTCTGTCTTTCCTCATTATTGATGTTATTCAGTCACTAATTGCTATGGACAGTGTTTGTGTCCCTTCAAAATTTATTTGTTGAAGCCTAATCTCCCACGTGGGCTTCCCTGGTAGCTCAGCTGGTAGAGAATCTGCCTGCAATGCAGGAGACCCCAGCTTGATTCCTGGGTCAGGAAGTTTGCCTGGAGAAGCTACCCACGCCAGTATTCATGGGCTTCCCTGGTGGCTCAGATGGTAAAGAATCCGCCTGCAATGCGGAAGCCCTGGGATCAATCCCTGGGTTGGGAAGATTCCCTGGAGGAGGGCATGCCAACCTACTCCGGTATTCTTGCCTGGAGAATCCCCATAGACAGAGGAGCCTGGCAGATTACAGCCCATGGGGTCACAAAGAGTCAGACACAACTGAGCAACTAAGCACAGTACAGCAGAGCAACCTCCCCTGGATGGTATTTGGAGGTGGAGCCTGGGAGAAGTGATTAGGTTATGAGGTCAGAGCCCCCATGATTGGAATTAGTGCCCTTCTAAGAGAGACTCCAGAGAGCCCCCTTGCCTTTTCTGCCATGTGAAGACAGCAAGAAGATGACTATTATGAACTAGGAAGTGGGCTTTCAGCAGACACAGCATCTGCCAGTGCGTGAGCCTTGGATTTTCTAGTCTCAAGAACTGTGAAAAATTACTGTTTATTGTCTAAGCCACTCAGTCTATGGTACTATGTCATAGCAGCCTAAATAGACTCAGACACTAAATGAAGAGTGATCCAGAGCCTCCATCATCACTTGAAGGGTACCTATTCATGCCAGTTCTGGATTAGCTCATTCTCTTTTTCTTGGTTTCAACCTGACTATTTGCCAATATCCAGACCTGATGGAGTATGGTTTCAGTGACTAGTTTTCTGTGAGTATGGTTTCAGTGTGTCTGCCCTCTGATGCCCTCTTGCAACACCTACCATCTTACTTGGGTTTCTCTTACCTTGGGTGTGGGGTATCTCTTCATGGCTGCTCCAGCAAAGCACGGCCACTGCTCCTTACCTTGGACGAGGGGTATCTCTCTACTGCCACCATTCCTGACCTTCAACGTGGGCTTAGGGGGAAATGAAGGGCAAAAGAGGGCTCCTGTTTCTCCAGTCTAAACCTCTGCAAGGTAATGCTGGCTGACCTGCAAGGCTGAATACTGAATTTGGAGGAGGCAGAAGAGTGGTCCTGGTTGCCTAGCATTATTAGGAGGTTTCTTCAATTTGATTCTGAATTTGGTAATAAGGAGTTCATGATCTGAGCCATAGTCAGCTCCAGTCTTGTTTTTGTTGACTGTATAGAGCTTCCCCATCTTTGGCTGCAAAGAATATAATCAATCTGATTTCGGTGTTGACCATCTGGTGATGTCCATGTGTAGGGTCTTCTCTTGTGTTGTTGGAAGAGGGTGTTTCCTATGACCAGTACATTTCTTGGCAAAACTCTATTAGTCTTTGCCCTGCTTCATTCTGCATTCCAAGGCCAAATTTTCCTGTTACTCCAGGTGTTTCTTGATTTCCTACTTTAGCATTCCAGTCCCCTATAATGAAAAGGACATCTTTTTTGGGTGTTAGTTCTAAAAGGTCTTGTAGGTCTTCATAAAACCGTTCAACTTCAGCTTCTTCAGCATTACTGGTTGGGGCATAGACTTGGATAACTGTGATATTGAATGGTTTTCCTTGGAGACGAACAGAGATCATTCTGTCGTTTTTGAGATTGCATCCAAGTACTGCATTTCGGACTCTTTTGTTGACCATGATGGCTACTCCATTTCTTCTGAGGGATTCCTGCCCGCAGTAGTAGATATAATGGTCATCTGAGTTAAATTCACCCATTCCAGTCCATTTTAGTTCTCTGATTCCTAGAATGTTGACGTTCACTCTTGCCATCTCTTGTTTGACCACTTCGAATTTGCCTTGATTCATGGACCTGACATTCTAGGTTCCTATGCAATATTGCTCTTTACAGCATCGGATCTTGCTTCTATCACCAGTCACATGCACAACTGGGTATTGTTTTTGCTTTGGCTCCATTCTTTCATTCTTTCTGGAGTTATTTCTCCACTGATCTCCAGTAGCATATGAGTTCCTCTTTTGGTATCCTATCATTTTGCCTTTTCATACTGTTCATGGGGTTCTCAAGGCAAGAATACTGAAGTGGCTTGCCATTCCCTTCTCCAGTGGACCACATTCTGTCAGACCTCTCCACCATGACCCGCCCGTCTTGGGTTGCCCTGCAGGCATGGCTTGGTTTCATTGAGTTAGACAAGGCTGTGGTCCTAGTGTGATTAGATTGACTAGATTTCTGTGAGTAGTTTTCTGAATGTTGAGCTTCAAGCCAACTTTTTCGCTTTCCTTTTTCACTTTCATCAAGAGGCTTTTTAGTTCTTCTTCACTTTCTGCCATAATGGTGGTGTCATCTGCATATCTGAGGTTATTGATATTTCTCCCAGCAATCTTGATTCCAGCTTGTGTTTCTTCCAGTCAATCACTTCATGGGAAATAGATGGGGAAACAGTGGAAACAGTGTCAGACTTTATTTTGAGGGGGGGGGGGCTCCAAAATCACTGCAGATTGTGACTGCAGCCATGAAATTAAAAGACGCTTACTCCTTGGAAGAAAAGTTATGACCAACCTAGATAGCATATTCAAAAGCAGAGACATTACTTTGCTGACTATGGTCTGTCTAGTTAAGGCTATGGTTTTTCCTGTGGTCATGTATGGATGTGAGAGTTGGACTGTGAAGAAGGCTGAGTGCTGAAGAATTGATGCTTTTGAACTGTGGTGTTGGAGAAGACTCTTGAGAGTCCCTTGGACTGCAAGGAGATCCAACCAGTCCATCCTGAAGGAGATCAGCCCTGGGATTTCTTTGGAAGAAATGATGTTAAAGCTGAAACTCCAGTACTTTGGCCACCTCATGCGAAGAGCTGACTCATTGGAAAAGACTCTGATGCTGGGAGGGATTGGGGGCAGGAGGAGAAGGGGACGACAGAGGATGAGATGGCTGGATGGCATCATGAACTTGATGGACGTGAGTCTGAGTGACCTCCGGGAGATGGTGATGGACAGTGAGGCCTGGCGTGCTGCAATTCATGGGGTAGCGAAGAGTCGGGCATGACTGAGCAACTGAACTGAACTGATACCTGATGGAATAATCTTCCTAGAAGACCACATTGATCACATCACTCCTAGATGAAGAATCTACCATGACTTACTACTTATCAAGTTATATTTTTTATTCATAAACTCACGTCTCCCTAAAATAAACCCATAATTCTTCATCTTTGCCTCTAATGTCAATCTCCCTAATGAGTCATATAACAAAAATTAAATTCTGTTTATGATTTATTTAGTTTATAAGGTCTTCTTATGATTTATAATACACCAAACTGTTTGTGTATAATGCATAATATAATTAGTACCAGATATTTAAGAAGTTGACTTCCAAGTCTTGCCATAATGGCCATCTTGGAGAATATTAGGAAAACAAGCACATCATGACCTAAGCGTCAGATCAGAATTCTAGCTTCAGCTTCAATGCTAACCAGTTGCATGACCTTGGGAAGATCATTGTTTCTTTAAGTCTCTGCTTTGTCATTTGCAGAATGCACAGCTTGAATTCAATTACCTCTTAGGTCCATGTAACGCTAATGCTTTATGAGGCTCTCACCTCTCATAGAGAAGGGTGAACTAATGACTAAAAATAGATGGCATTAGCGTACAAGTTCATGATTTTATAGAAAATAGGCATTTGAAGCAACTTAATAAGCTAATAATACTGTATTTAATAGATACATAAATTATATTTATTCTTATAATTATTTTTGTTTCTTCTTTTTGTCATTTTTGTGCAAAAAGTGTTCTGTTCTTGTTTAAAATCTAAAATGGTCCACCTCTGTCTGATGTGTCTTTTTTACACAAACTCTAATATTTCCAAACAATTCCAATTGCTTTGAATCTGCTCACATCTGGTCACAATAAAGATAAAGCTGTGACAGTATTTCTAAAAATAAGTTAAAACTATCTGAGATGCCAAAAAGCAACAACTGCAATAACCATAATAATGGAGATTGCTTCATCTGCACAAAGGGAAATGCTGCAGATTTCTGCTTCTTGGTCATCGTTACCTCCAAACTTTGCTTATCCACTCACCCAAATTCATAAGTTCTTTCAAGGTCAGGCTCAAAATTTTACTTCAGTAAATTTTTGTATTGTGCTATTAGTCCAAATTCATTAGTACTTTCAAGATCAGGCTCAAAGTTTAGTTCACAAGCCCTTCCCTCCTATCATATCTTTATTCTTCATGAGACAGAGGCCAGGCTTAGCTTCGCTTTACTCCCTACCTATTTAAGACCTCCTTCTCCACGGTTGCATTGAGTTTTAGTTGCAGCGCAGGGTGCTTAGTTGCCCTGAGGCATGTGTGATCTTAGTTTGTGTCCCCTGAATTAGAAGGCAGATTCCTCAATTGTGTTTTGCATGCTTCAGTTACCTTGTGATAATGGAAGGATTTGATTCTATTCATTCTTTTTGGAAGAAAATGTAACTTTGTGATAGGATTTACAGCTAAAAGCAAGCCTCCTCTCAGCATGACACAGTGTTTCAGCAGCTCAAAGATATTAGTGTTTAAACCTCTCATGCTCAATCTCGAATGAACTGGTGTCAGTTGGACAACCAGTTGACAACTGTCTGTCAGGCCACTAGTTGTGGCAATTTTCTGGAATATCTGATGGAAAGATTTTTCTGAGTTTTTTGGTGGGACTGGAGCCAAGAATACATTCACACAAAATACCCTGGACTCCATATGTTACAGGTAGTTCCAACATAAAAAGTATAAAAAGAACAAGGGACATCAATTTCTATAGCTGTAGAGAAAAGATCCAAAATCATTTGCTTGTTTTATCCTCCTTCATTTAAAATTGATTTTCTTGAGTACAACTATTTAAGAAAATCAAATTTTAGTGAATACACTTGTTTTATTTAATCCAGGGGAAAAAAAAACCCTGCCCACTTATAGAGTCCTACATGCTTCATAAAATGCTTTCTGAGTCGAGTTTTATGTCAGGGAATTTTGGAATGCAGATTGGCCAGTGATGCCAGCCATTGTACAGAGAAAAGATGGATAAATAGTCATGCCTGAGGAAAACAACTGAAAGGACATCACTGTTCCCTAGTACAAGGTGAAAGGTGAGTTATTTGCCAGCAGTGGGCCTCCTGGAATTTGGGCAACAAAGAATACAATGAAGATGAGCTAAGGTCAGGTATTCCAGAGGAAACTAAGTGCAGGTTTCTTGGCAAGCAAGAGAAGCTGAGACTGTGGATGCTGACAGACTGGAAATGACCCACATGGCAAAGGCTTCTGATGGGCAACTGAGGGGAGAAAGACACACCAGCCAAGCCTTCAATGGTCATGAGGCAGATGAACATTTGGAAGACCGATTGTTTTGCTTGATTCTCAGCTGTCTCTTTTTAGTCTTCAGATAAAATATGTGTATGCATGATATGCATGGATCAGGATAATTTCAATGGTTTGCCTTATATTCCCTTTCCCTTCTTTTGCTTTAAAAGCAGACAGCAGGCTCCTTGTTGGTTTGTTTCAGGAGAAGTTCATGTCAGGGTAATCTGGGCTTTATTTTCAGAAGGTTAGCACTATGGGAGGAATAAGGTTTGAAAAAAAAAAAGATGACCTGGGCTGAATTATAAGCCCTTGGACTGGGAGCGGTATTATAATCCATGGTCACATTAAACTTCAAGGAAACTGGATCCTACATGGGTCTTCTGGACTGATTAGAGCCCCATAATCCAAGAATGGCATGGGAAAGGCAGAGTTATCTAATTGAAAGGGTAAGACATGTTGGTGGGAGAGAAATTCCTGTGGTTCCACTTTATTTCAATCTCTGCTGTGGCTAAGTCATGTCCAACTCTGTGTGACCCCATAGACGGCAGCCCACCAGGCTCCCCCATCCCTGGGATTCTCCAGGCAAGAATACTGGAGTGGGTTGCCATTTCCTTCTCCAATGCATGAAAGTGAAAAGTGAAAGTGAAGTCGCTCAGTCGTGTCTAACTCTTAGCGACCCCATGGACTGCAGCCCACCAGGCTTCTCCGTCCATGGGATTTGCCAGGCAAGAGTACTAGAGTGGAGTGCCATTGCCTTCTCCTTCTTTCAATCTCTAAGCAGCCCCAAATCATCAGGCCTACTGTGGGGGACAGATAGAGTATCCATACAATAGGCCTTACTGTCCCCAGCCCAGGTGACAAGTAAAGAAGTATAACTGAGTTTTAAGTACAGGTGGGTGGGAAGTTCAGGCAGGACCACGTGAATTCAGAGTTGCTTGGCTGACCATCACTGAACATCACTCACGCTCCCTGCCTAACAGCTTATAAACTTCAAAGATAAATTTAGGTTATTTATAGATAAGAATTATTTCTCTCATCATTTAATATTTTATTTGCAGCATGAAACCCTCAGACTTTACCATGACCTTCCCCCTAAACTGAAATTGTAAAATAACATAAACCTCTAGCTTTGTTCACTGATTCACACTCCTCTCTCTACTCCTTAATAGTGTCTAACAATCTCCTTTAACATGGAAGAAATTTCTCTCACCTCAAAACCCACTGGACTTCAGCTTTCAAAACAAAACCCATAAAGCCCTCCCACAAGCTTCTCTCAACAAAGGGGCAGTCACTCTTACTATTTTCTTGAATGGAGGGAGGAAAGGAGGTTGTTTTTTTTTTTTAATTATAAAATTATAAGATAACGGCTTAATGTCAGGGCTATAGGAAACAGAAGAGGTACAGTTTCATTCCTTTTGAAATGTTAATTCTAATGGCTCTAACAACTGTATTCTAGGCTTCTCTCCTTTTAAATTTTCTTCTTGTCTCTCTTTTTGGGCTGAAAATATGTAGAACCTTCTATGCCCTAGTCAACGTTTTCAAAAATTTATTCTTAATAATGGACATTTCAGTTATAGCCATGGTAGAAAGGTGACCAGTGACCATCAAGGCCTATCTGAAATTCTAATAATGTATATGAAACTTGGGGAGGGGACACTCAAGGATAATTATAGTCACATTTCCCTGCAGTCCCTCAGGAAGAACTGGAACAGTGTAATTCCGTTTTCCTTTCAGGGGAGGCAGTAGTTGTACAAATGGTCTGAAGAGCTACACTTCCTGAACGGGAAACCTGACTCCATCAGAAGTATATGACTTGGGATAACACTCCTGGTCCTTCAGTGCCTGAAAGCCCTCACCAGCTGAGTGAAAATACTAATAGTATATGTTTCAATTTTTGTTGGGATGACTGAGTTAAAATTTATAGACATTCATATTACAGAGGGCTTCCCTGGTGGCTCAGACTATCAAGAATCATCCTGCAGTGTGGGAGACCCAGGTTTGATCCCTGGGTTGGGAAGATCCCCTGGAGAAGGGCATGGCAACCCACTCCACTATTCTTGTCTGGAGAATCCATAGACAAAGGAGCCTGGCTCCATAGGGCCCTACAGTTCATAGGGCCACAAAGAGTTGGACACAACTGAAGTGACTTAGCACACACACACATATTACAAACAGACAGAAAGGGAAAATCGAGAGGAAAGGACACTCCCTCCCAGAAGTTTCACACATCACTTGTGTTTTTATGTTCCACTGGCCAGACTGGAGTCACAGGAATACTTCTAGTAGTCAAGGAAATGTGGAAACCATGAGCTGCCATTTACAGAGTTCCATTTCTGAGAGGAAAGGAGAATAAATATAGGAGAACAATTAGCACTTTCTACCAGAGGTATCTCTTGGAAGACTGAATTTGTAGATGGAGATTTTTTCCTGCTACATAAGCTATTCTGTCTCTTTCAACAGCCTATACTGAGGTCTGGCAAGATATGTGAGGTGAAGAATTTTGTTCTTCTCCAGGATGTAAGTAGTTCTGCATGACTGGGAGAAGATGAGCTAAGGAAGAAAATACTCCTAAATTTAGAAACCTTGCCTTCTACAAAAGAGTCTGAGCAAAGTAAGAGTTACCCAAGAATAACTTCACTGAATTAGCTAGCTGACATGGTGGACAAGGCAAGAATTATAACCCTGAATTTATAGGTGAAGAAAATTGAAGCTGATAAGGAAGCTGACAGCATTCACACAGCTGTTCAAAGGCAAAGCCTGATCTCTTATCCATGACTTCTGACCACGAAAACAAGTGTTCTTTTCATTAAACCAAGTTTAGTTTTATTGCCTAGCTAAATATTGAATCATTATTCACAGCACTTTTTAAAAGAAAAAATGGCTCTGAGGAAAGCAGTGTTGTGATAAAGTTATATTTTAGGAGCTAGGCACCTAACTCTGTTCTCAATCCTACTATTACTTAGTTTGTGACTTGGACAAATCAGTAGTATTTGTGTGCTTGACTTACCAGATTGAAAAATGTGAAAGCTTTGTAACTTTACTTAGTTCTGTATTATGTGTCAGTAACTATAATATAAGCTAGTCCCAGGCAAGAATCTAGCCTTCATGAAACAGACAGAGAACCACTTGTCACTCAGCATACAAAAATAATTCTATATTACGTGACCTGTTGGACTAGATGACCTCCAAGATTTTATGGGAAAATTTTTGGATACCCATGAAGCATCCAGAAGCACTCAGTAACTGACTGGTGAAAAAGGAAAGGCACCTCTGATTTATACTGCTTGGTGAATAAATCATTTAATACTTGTGGCAAGTGAACCAAAAGGAAATTGAGATATTCTAAGAAACAAAGTGAATCAGAAAAGAGTCTGAAAAAAATTATTTTTTAATGAATTTAACTGCTGGTAAATTAGGATTGGCAGTAGAAATTAGCATAAACACACTGTCCAAATGGTAATGCAACTAGGACATTGTTATAAATTCTTAATGCCCCTTTTAAGAACAGAAAATGACAACTCATCAAAGAACAATTCATCAGGGTTCATGCAGCACTGACCTGAGCGCTTCATTGCTCTGATCTGTGAAGCCCATTCCAATTTACTAGGCAAAATGCTTTGAGCAGAGAAAAGAGAATTTTCATATAGTAATAGTCAAGACTGGTAGGTTTCAAACTTTCTTGGCTGAAGAAAATTGTCCCATTTTTCAAAGGAATTAGTAGGCAGAAATCCAATATCAGAATAATAAAAATAGCAGTAACTAAGACTGAATATTAGTATGTATTAATAGCAGGTGCTGTTTTAAATTTATGTGTTATGTTATTGAAGACTCACAGCAGCACCCTGATATTGGTAATATTACCCCCAGTTTACACCAGATGAAGAAAGTTTGTAATAAGGAGATTAAGTAAATCATGACGATCACCAAGTTGTAGTGGAAGAAGGTTTCAATGACTAAGTCTGCCCCTGAGCCCAGTTAGGCTCTGCTTAAAACAGATGAACCAGAGCTGTTCTACTAGTGCTGCCTACTATTCTAAATGAAATCTGCCTTCAGAACACCTCATATATGGGTATCTAGAAAAGTACTTGTGATTCTGTCCTTAGATTTACTAGACAGAAATCTCTCCCGTTATAACTTAATATGTGTAAACACATCTGAACCTTTTGTATTTAATTTTCCAGTCAGATCTAAAAGACAGTCATGTCTGAATGAGAAAATAATGAATTTTTGGAAGTCTCCAATCTGGAGCCAAAGTATGGAAGTAGACAGAAGGTGTCCCATAAGAAACATTCAGGGCAACTACATGTAACTACAATAGGTGTCACATGATTGTAGGAGAGTAATGACCTCATAGAACACTAGCATTTATATACCCAAGAGTTGACCAACCACCATGGTGGCTAGAGAAATGCATTAAAGAAGCAAAAGCTATGGTCTTCATTTTCATGTGGTAGATAACTCAACTTTAGTCTGTTTCTAGGCTAGTACTTACACCTTGAATCAAAGTGAACTTCCTTGCAAATGCAAAGCCCTTTTCTCTTTCTGAGGCCTTCTCTCTTTATCATTCTCTGTCCTTACAAAGTAGAATGTATCCCCACATCGTAGCCCCCTATTTTGCAATAGATGCAAGTGACCAAGACAGACAAGATGAGAGTATGACCAACAAGCCATCACTAAAATTCAACCACTCTGGGAGACACAAATCCAAACATAACAACCTAACTATACGTCAGGGTATGTATTTTACTATATGATATTTTTTTTTGTTCAAAAGACAGCATAATTTTGTATCCACAAGAACACATACCCCATACAGTAATAAATAAACTTCGGCGTGCTTTTAAAATTTCTTCTTCTAATTCAGCTCAGTAAATGTTTATCCAGCCTCCTCTCTGTCCTTGGCACCAGTGGTAGCAGGATGACAGTGACCCGGTGTCACCCAGTTGGTACAATCTTAGCCATCTTTGCTCATTTGTAAACTTTTATTTGTCAACCATTTGTCTCTTATTATGGGTGAAGTTTTTCAACCTTAAATACTTTTACTTCCACAGTGAACATCTCCAGTGCTTCTCCTGACCTGGCAACAGTAAGGAGAAAGTATTACTCATTTCAGCATCTTAGAAGCAGACTCAGAAGGCAGGTTCTCAGGAGAGGCTTAAGCAGGGTTCACCCAGTGAAAGTTTAATCAACTTCACTAGTGGTTGTGAAGAATTATTGAGCAATACCCACAGAAAATGGGCTTTGCAGATGGCACACTGATCAAGAATCTTCCTGCCAATGCTAGAGATGCAAGAGATGTGGGTTTGATCCCTGGATAGGGAGGATCCCCTGGAGGAGGAAATGGCAACCTCCTCTAGTATTCTTGCCTGGAAAATTCCAGACAGAGGAGCCTGACAGGGCTGCAGTCCACGGGGTTGCAAAGAGTCAGACATGGCTGAGCCAGCAAACACATCCACGCATACCATAATCCTCATCTTGCTTTAGTATATGTATTACAGAAGTTTTACCAGCAGGATGAATTGGCTGTTCCAAAAAAAAAAAAAAAAGCCTCTCTACTGACAACAGTGTATAAATGAGATATATCTGATAGGTCAATGGTAGGAAGGAAGATCATTTTCATATTTAAATCTGAAATTTTCTACTTTATGCCAGAGAAATGGGTATAAAGATAGGATATATGCACTGGATAGAAAAGAGATTTGTAGTTCTAAACATCAGTCCTTTACAAGAAATTTCAATTATTAATAATCTTTTCCAAAAAATATAAACAAAGAGCATATACCAATTTATAATGACATCAAATTTGGCTTGAGATTTTGAAAGCCTATTATTTAGATATGCAACTGTATAACTGTTACTCCTGCTGTGATCAGAGATTATAAAACATGGAAGTGTGAGATTGCTATGCTTTACTGATTACCTTTTGCTATACTCAATCTTATTTTGGTTTTGTTTTGGGTTTGTTGTTTTTCTTAAAAAAAAAAAAAAAACCACAGGTCCATGTACAACCCCCCTTTGGTGAAGTATGACTAGGACAATATTAAGAGTTCATATTGAAAAGTATAATTGATAACAATAATTTAGTAGCACTTCTATTTTTAAAAAATTGATAAAGCTGATGCACAACTCTAGAATGCACAGAAGTTATGCAATTTAGTAGTCATTTACAAAAGAACATAAAAAATAAAGTACCCATTTTTCCCAAGAGAAATGGAAATGCAATTTCCCCAGCAAAATCTATTCATATTTGAATTTTTATTAGCTTTCTGTAATGGAAAGGCTATTAAATATATATTGTTTTGTGCTTCTGAATAGTTTTCACATCTTCTTAAGTGAAGACAAGATCAGTATTGCATTATGAAAAGTACCATTCACGCATTGTAAGCACCAGTTCACAATGCAACGGACTAGATAAAGCAAAATAAATTCCAAAATCTAAATAGGGCAAATGTGTTAAAAGTGAATGATAGCTTTATTACTTACTCCGTTGATGCCATGGAAAAGAACACAAAAATCTGAGGTTTGAAGCGAGCTTTTACTGAAATGATCTTTAAAGCCATTTGTTTGAAGATGCAATGACATCTAGTGGCAGATTCAGCTCATCACTTCTGTGTTCTCCCTGAGAGACTTTTGTGCCCACTGCTGTTTTAAGACATTCCTAAAATAGGACAATAAATCCGGCATTTGGGGTCAACACGAAAACTGGTAAGATTGTTTACTTCAACTAGAAGAGCTTTCACTTAAGGTTGACAGAGTGAGAATAAGACAGCATTGTGAGAGAGGAAGGGCACTGCTCTGTGTCCTTCCTCTTCCTGTGTAGGTGGTCCATGTGTACCTGGCAAAAATGTCCTAGAATCAATTCCATCATTTCAATGAGGACAATTAAATTAATCAAAGCTTAGTGTCTATTCTGGGAACATATGAAAATGTCTGCTTATACAAAAGATAGGCACAAGTTTGGACTTGATCCAACCCCACCCTAAGTGAACCAAGGAGCTTCGAGTCCCCTGTAAATCATTCCTCTCTTCTCTAAGGAGCCAGCCCAGATCAAAGTCTCCGAAAACAATTACTGAGAACTCGTAGTCAGGTTAAAGAGCCATTCTTCATAGGGCCTTTTAGATACCATGGTTTAAATGCACAATTTCTCCCCTCAAAAGTATATAATATGTGAAGTATTTAGGCCACCTTAAACCATCAAGGAATTCTCCATAGGATATGTCACAAACTAAAAAATACTTCTCTGTTGGTGGAAGACCAGTACTTCCATTTGCAAGAATGGTTGAAAAAGTTAGGAATTTCACTAAAAGCAAAATCCCCATGGAGCTGTACTTGGCTATTAATTTTAGTCCGCAAAGATACATTCAATACTGCTAAACCCCAGGCGCTATCTTACACCCAGGAGAACAAAGCCAAATAAGTCACAAATTTGACATTGGAACTTCTCAGTCTGGTGGATCATGAGACAAATGCACTAATGCTAAGGCAAAGGTAAGCACTGGGTCCTTTTTATGAGAGTGACCTGTGGGGATGGGGGCAGTTACCTAACCCAGATTGGGCAGGAAGCGGGGCAGGAAGTAATAATAATGAGAAAAGTCCTCCCTGACCAGATCACATTGGTGCTTTTTTAAAAAAAAAAATTGATTGGACTATAGTTGATTTACAATGCTGGTTTAGTTTCAGGTATACAGCAAAATGAATCTGTTACACATATACATATCTCCACTCTCCTTTAGATTCTTTTCCCTATAGGCCATTAAAGAGTATCAAGTAGCATTCCCTGTTCTATACACTAGCTCCTCATTAGTTATCTTTTATATATAGTAGGGTATATATTTCAATCCCAATCTCCCAATTTACCACTCCACTGCCTTATACCCTCATGACCATGATTTTTAATAGGGAAGAAGTAGATGAAGTAATGCAAGGTAACGGAGAAAGGGTGGAACTTAGGTGGAGGTAATGGAAGGTAGAACATAACAAGTAGAGGAGATCGTGGCATGTTACATAAAAAGCAAATCATTCAACATAAATTTTACACTAAAGGTAATCAGTTGCCTTTGAAGGATTTTCAGGAAAAAAAAGTGATAATACTGGATTGGAATTTTAGAAATATCACTCTCCATGGAGAAGAACTCAGGCACCCTATGAGCCTCGCTAAAGTCATGGAAGGCTGTGTGGAAGACAGAGTTCACTGGATTCTGGGGGTAAACTCGTCTACCTAATTTAATCAGAGTTGGCTAACAAGACTCAGAATCCATGCACTTGGACAGAAACTCACAAATAAGCAAATCAGTCATTTTTAGCAGTCAAGCAACTCTTAATCATTCTATGAATGTGGAAAACTATTAAACTTGTTTCCTCCTACCTAACAACAAAAAAAAATGAAGAAGGAAAACAAGAAGATAATACAATGAACAGTGACAAAATTTCTTCTTAAAGTTTTCTTACTGCTTCATCTGCTGCCAAACAGGTTGGCCATCAGTCCTATTAGAGCTGGCTTCTCCAAGAAGTATGAGCAAAAATGTAAGACATGGAGAGATGAAGATGGTGATATGAAAATGGAGAAGATGGAGAGATGAAGTGTACGACTTGGAGAGAGTTTTTAAGACATCATATACACCCGTGGTGGATTCATGTCAATGTATGGCAAAACCAATACGGTATTGTAAAGTAAAATAAAGTAAAAATAAAATTTAAAAAATAATAATAAAATTATAAAAATAAAAAAAAAAAGACATTGTTGCTGTTCAGTTGCTAAGTCATGTCTGACACTTTGAGACTCCATGGACTGCAGCACTCCAAGCTTCCCTGTCCTTCACTACCTCCCAGTCTGCTCAAACTCATGTCCATTTTAAGACATATGCAGTCTAGTTTGTCCATGGGCGGGCTGATGGTTTTTGTCACTTTAGGAAAATGGCAGAACAAGCTCTTGGACTCTTCCTTTCTTCCAGATTCTATCCAGAGTCAAGATGTTTTAATTTTCCGTAGAGGCACAATCCAAAAATACGACTATTTCTCCAAACCACCTCACAGAGCAAAATCAAAGCAATGACTCAATGACTACAGACTTGATTCAACCACTGAAAGGATTTCAGAAGGAGAATTTTTATTTCATTCCTTATACATTTTGTATATAAAACAAAGGCGGAAAGGAGGGTAGGAGGGACCACTCCATAATATGCAAACAAAGTGACTGAGGCTGCTACAATTTTCAAGACAAGAAAGGATATAGGTCTAAACAAAAGTAGTGGGAATAATGTGGGAAAATGTGACCACTTTAGAAATCCTAAGGAAACTGATTGAATAAGATTTGTTGACCAGTTAGATGTGGAATAAAAGGGAATGGAAAAACCTAGGATAATCCCCAAATTTCTGGCTTAGAAGGTTAAGTAGTGATGCCATCCACCAAGCTTGAGGAGTAAAGATAGGTAGAGAGTGTGAGAAAGAGAGGGAATTAAGTTTTATTCAAGTAAGACTACATTTTCTATGGAACATTAGTGAGCTGTCCATCAGGCTACTGATTTTTTTTTTCCTGTTATTAAGTTGTCTTTACCTACTTTTATATGAATCTCTTATCAGATAAACAATTTGAAAATATCTTCTCTCATTCTGTAATTGCTTTATAATTTTGTTGATGATTTCCCTTAGTGTGCAGAAGTTTTTAGTTTGATAAAAGAACTGAATCGCTGGAAAAGACCCTATTGCTGGGAGAGATTAAAGGCGGGAGAAGGGGACAACATAGGATGAGATGGTTGGATGGTATCACCAACTCGATGGACATGAGTTTGAGCAAGCTCTGGGAGTTGGTGATGAACAGGGAAGCCTGGTGTGCTGCAGTCCATGGAGTTGCAAAGAGTCGGACATGACTGAGCAACTGAACTGAACTAACTGAACTGAAAGTCTCATTTTTGCTTTCACTGCCTTTGCTTTTGTTGTCAAAAAAAGATTTTTTTAAAAGATACTTATTTTTATTTACTTATTTGACTGCACCAGGTTTTTGCTGAGGCATGCAAGATCTTTCAGTTGCAGCATGTGAGACCAGAGATCGAACTGAGATCTCCTGGAATGAGAGCAAGGAGTCTTAACCACTGGACCACCAGGAAAGTCCCCCCAGAAAAGATTTGTTTAATAACAAACACCTTCATTTTTTCCCTCTTTCCAAATTTATTTTCTTTGCTTCATACTCAGCTCTTAATGGGAACTTAACTTCTCAGGATGGCATTGCCTTAGCACTTGACTATACATATTAACTTGTCCATGCACATAGCTCCTCTTTGGAATCCTTTAGAAGAGTTGTTTTGTTCTACTGTGGCCTGGGATTTGCATAAAACAATCTCTAAGTAACAGAATTAAGCACAATCATCACTCCTTCCCTTTATGACAAAAGAGAGCATCCAAACCCTTCTCAACAGATTTGGATCACCATGAAACAGATGGCAAAAAATTAGTATGGGCCTTAAAGGCATACTAATTAATTTAATGTTCTTGGCAATTGTTGTTTTAAGAAGAAAATAGACATGATAAGAGAAAGATATCCGAGAAAGTTTAGAAGAAGCGTGGAGAGGAACTGAGATGGCTGAAGACGAAATATTATTAGGAGAATATTTAACTAAAGTAGTTGAGAAATGGGAAAGTCAAATGAGGGGAATGGCAGAGTAAATTAAAGAAGAAAAAAGAAATTTCAAAGTTAGTTTTGACATACTATCAACTAGACTTATGGATCAGTTCCTGGAGCTGTGAGAAATAGGAATAAAAGATGGCAAAGTTTCCAGAGAGGCTGATTTCAAAGTAATTCTATTAAGAGGGTGTGAAAGTGCAGAAGAGGAAGCAAAAGTTTACCAGAGAATAGTAGTTAGCTATGTGACCTTTGAGAGGCATTACAGCCACTAGGTGAAGGCAATAATTGGCAACTCAGACACAAGGTCTGGGCTGGAGACAAAGGTTTGTGGAAATCAGCAACAGTTGAGGCCATGGCAATAAATAAAAGAATGAAAATAGTAAAAAAAAAAAAAAAAAGGAAGAAAGAAAGAAAGAAAGAATTCAACCCCTTTGGTGATATCAATATTTACAAGCTAATGAAAGGGGGAAAAAAAAAAAATCTAAAAGGAGACTGATTTTTAAAAATGGCAAAAAAAAAAAAAATTAAGAGGAATATGGGAGAAAGTTGTGATTCAGAAGCCAAAGGATGCTTTGTCTGAAATGCTGCAGAAGTCCTAGAGGATAACTGCTGAAAAGAAGCCATTAGATAGGGCAGGTGAGAGACTGTCAGTAACTGAGAAGCTAGCTTCTGTAAAGTGATGGATGGGAATGAGAAATGAGAATCCCGGCCTAGCTGAGGAAGACTGAAGTGAGTATGGACTTTTCTTTCAAATTCGACTGCAGAGAATAGGGACAATATCAATCACCAGGGGGACTCAAGATCCAAGGAAGCTGTAATAATTCTTAGTATGTGGACATTTTTATACATGGACAAGCTGGCAAAGGCCAGTGAAGAGGAAAGTTCTGCAGATATGAGAGAGCTGGAAAATAAGACTAGATCCTAAGAAGAGTGAATCAGGCATCTTTAAGAGGAACAGAACTCTCATTTTATAACCTGGTTTTCCCTTCGTCTCTTGCCAGTCTCCCAATATTTTCAGAGGAACCAACTTAGCTTGCAGATGCTAGGAGCCCAGGATAAATACTTAAAAAAAAAAAAAAAAAAAGCTGGTCTTTTTCAGGCAGTTATTTTTTATAATCTCTTCAGACACACAACTCACTATGTTTGCAATGCCCAGTAATCCAAGTCCCCAAATCAAGGTGTTGAGTGGCAGATATCTCTTGTTTCAGAGTGTGGCACCTCACCAGTGCCCTCCCGCCTCTATTTCTCACCAGGCCTTTTATTTACAGCTCTCTTTTGTGTCTCTCTCAAATACTTTAGGAATAAAGCACTCTCTCATTAAGCCTCTCTTCACTTACCACAGGATTTATCCCACCTACTACTAATAAACTGGTATGATTTATGACACGGGATTTACTTTCACCAACAGCAGGCATCTAAGGCTATCTCTGAAAACTCTCCAAACGCTTGTTCAAATGTTACTGAAGCTGAGCCCCTCTCTGTTCCTAATTATTTCATAGAATAACGTAGAAGAAAATTTCAAAGTTTCCCTTCACACAGAGCACAAACTTCCCTCTATGAGACACACTTCTTCAGTCTTGAAATAGGCTTCACCTGTTTTGTCTCTTCTTTGGTGGCTCAGATGGTAGAGAATTTACCTGCAATGCAGGAGACATGAGTTCGATCCCTGGGTCAGGAAGATCCCCTGAAGGAGGATATGGCAATCCACTCTGGTATTCTTGCCTGGAGAATTCCATGGACAGAGGAGCCTGGTGGGCAGTGGTCTATAGGATCACAAAGAGCTGGACACTACTGAGAATTTCTTCTTTAGTCACTCCTATCACCCAAACTGGGGCCATACTTTCAATGCTACTGAAATGTGCACAGTAATGAAAAAGCAAGTCTGGGGAGGAAGAGTCATGGGAGGTTCAAAAAGCTTTTGAGGAAAATCCAGATGGAGTCAGATAATCTTACTCTGAAACTTAAGGCAAAATTCAGGGTTAGAGATAACACTCCCTAGGCTGGAAGGAATCCCTTCTTATTTTAGCAGAGATCCTTAATGCTTACCAGATGGGAGAAATGGCTCAGATAATATTATATCTATTTTCTCCAAATTGGCACTCAGTACTCCTAATGTCAGGACCTGTCATAAATGACAAAGATTAATACTGGTTTTTTAAGGATTAACATCAAAAAATGGCTCCAAGTCTCAAAGATTCTCATTCAGCAACCAGAAACAAAGAGAAGATAGAAACAAATGATGATGAGATTTTAGGTGATAAGTTCACATCCATGATAAGAGAATAAATGGGTCCCATTTAATCAAGTGAATAGTTGTTTCTTAGTTCATTTTTCCTTTTATTCAGCTTTCAAACTAATATAAATGATTATGGAAGAGGTTAGAAACAGGGGAAAAAATAGTAAATCTCAGCTATGAAAACATGGGGAGGTAACATTCAGTATAATCAGCAAAAGAGAATTAATAGAATTCCCATTAAAAGTTACCATTATAAGAAAATACTTTAGGAAAAAAAATGGTTCTCCTTGTTTATGAAAATAGAAAGTAAGCAAAACTATTTTCCCCAAAACAATAAAAACACCACTTCTGCTTTCCTTTGACAAGGCATTAATGAGAGGAATAATTAATGATGCCATCTTACAACCACTCGCCCACAAAATTTCCTTAGCAGAGACCTTTTCTAGTTCTGTAGTTTATAAATGGATCTAGGCTTCCATATTCTGTAGGAAAGCTCTTATTAAGTGAATCACTGTATTCTGTAATAAGGTCCTTGACGCTCCAGAAATCCCAGCCCCCACGTCAAATGCCACAGGGGATTGACTGCCTAATTTTAGATGATGTCTTACCTCATTAGTGCCGAACATTAAGGAGATGCATGATGTAGTATAAGAAATTTAGGCTTGGAAATTCATAAACAAGGGTCCTATCTCTGCATCTAAAAAGAAAGTGATTTCCATTAAACTATAATCTCTAAGACTTATGTCTCCTTCATCCTTTTAAAAACTTGATTTTCTTGTTACACAAGAAGTTGGGATGATCATAATTATCACAAGTTAGCATTACTTTTTTGATGAGAGTACTGCATTTAAAAAAGCTGAGACCGAATTACATTATTAACACTTTATATTATTTTCTAAATTACCTTTAATTACCATCATAGTCATACTGGTTAATATAAGGAGTAGATTAGGTAATTTCTATTTGATATTTAGACCAGATAATATATTTGAAAGGACTTTGTTCTTCTGAAGTCCTAATTTTCATATGAATTATAAACACCTTTGTTATTAACAGCTGTTCTACTGTTATATCTTTCTTGGAGCACATAGGTGTGATAGCATTGAGATACACAAAATGCACAGAGAGATAAATATCCTCTTAGTCCATTCCAGTCATACAGTATTTCTTCCTGTGGTGAACATTTTCTGAAGAGTCATTAAAACACTATTTCCCTGCACAACTAATAGCAGCATGGGGTTAAATCAAGTGAATAAATGACTAAATGGAGATCATTTTCTTAGAGAAATTGTTTTCTCCTATTTGTCTCAAGCTTGTGAATTGTCTGGTATTTGCCTGACCCATCATCATGCCAAGCATTCAGTGCAGCCATGGGACCAAACCTAGCCCCTCAATCCTTACTCACTTCTCTAGGCAGAGAGATAGCCACTATGGTGCCAATGAGATCCTCTTTTTCTTCTGTCCTGGGTGATGTGGCTTGCTAGAAAAGAACACTTTCTCAGCTCAGAGGCACTTCCCACTTGGTTTGGGAAATACCCTCTTATTTAATGCTGCTCTGCAGGATCAAGTGTGGAGTAGGTTGAAAACTGGCCCTCACCCCTGCCCTACAACAGCCTCCATCTCCATGGTCTTGTGATTTGCAGAATTGAAGCATCACAGATTTAGAGATGAAGGCAGGGCCCTGGCTACATGCTCTAGAATGTCAACTGCCCTAGGACTAGTCCTCCCAGTGTCCATTCCTTCTAGAGTTACTTATGCTTTGTAATGACTGGAGGCTAAAAAGATGTTCAGTCATTCTTCTCTCTACCTCCCAGATTGGGCCTGTTACAAATTCAGTCCCAATAAGCCTTGTCCCTGAGTTCAGACACTCATTTTTCTCTTCAGGGTGATATGGGGGAGAATATGCTTCCCTGGTGGCTCAGATGGTAAAGCGTCTGTCTGCAATGTGGGAGACATGGGTTCGATTCCTGGGTTGGGAAGATCCCCTGGAGAAGGAAATGGCAATCCACTCCAGCACTCTTGCCTGGAAAATCCCATGGATGGAGGAGCCTGATAAGCTACAGTCCATGGGGTCACAAAGAGTTGGACACGACTGAGCGACTTCACTTTCTTTCTATCATCACTTTTAAAAATTATGAAATAAATACCACACGTGTGCACTTGCACTCATTTACATATCACACAAAAGAGAAATAGGCATCATGCCTTAACAGGACAGCCTGGATTATAGCAGAAATCTAGAGTTCTAGAGGGTGAAGCAGATAAGTAGCTTCAAACTGTTATGATTCCCCTATTTTATATGGCACAGACCTTACCTTGACATTGACATTCACCCACTCATTCATTCACTCACATGTTAACATACGGATCCCTGGCTGAATGCTGAGAAAACATAAAGGTAGCCTGTATGGTCAAAAACTCCTCAATTTATGACAAAAGTGGATATGTAGTCAATACAATGTGTTAAGTTTTATGATAAAAATAATAAAGGTGTGTTCTGGATACTGGGGACTGCAGAGGGGAGCACCTCTGTTGAATGTTCTTCAGTTATACTTGCAGATCTGGTTTCCATCCTTCCTCCATGATGCTGCCAGGAGGTGGGCCATATGGTTATTTCAACACCCTTACCAACTGGCTCCCAGTGGGGTACAGACAATGGGAAATGTTGAACAAAGGGCAGAGAGTCCAAGAATACCAAGGATAGGTATTTATCTCCAAATTCCTCCTTGAGAGGTAGCCGCAGGTTGTGCAACAGACCACATCTCCTGTGAGGTGGTCCCTTCTGGGGTCACCACTACCACCTCTTGTCCTGTCAGACCTAAGAGTCATTATGACTCCCAGATGCTGCTAGTCCTGTGTTCTTGCACTATCTCTTGTGGGTTTCCCTTAGTCATATCTACACTTTTGTAAATAATCCCTATATTAAACCCTCCTTAAATGAACAACTTTGAGCATGCTGTTTTCTTGATACATCTACCAACCCAGACTCAGTTGAAAAGAACCACATTTAGGAAGACAAAGTTTCTCATCGTGTCATGAAAAAGAAGGGAAGACTGAATAAGAGAAGAAAAAGAATTAAAGAATGGACTTTAAGACCAGAAAAAAAAATGCATTTGTAAAAAGGTAAAGAGCAAGGAATATTTGATATATCTGAAGCATCAGTAGCTCAGAAAATGGTGGGAGAGACAGCCAGAGAGGCAGTCAGGGGCCAGATCATGTAGCACCTAGCGTGATTCAAGGAAATTTGGGTCTCATTATGAATGCAGCTCACTTTTCTTGAAGCGTGTGGTTCAGTGCAGTTTCAAAAGGTCACAATAGTGGCATTTTGGAAATTAGAGGCAAGAGAAGCAAAACTGGAGACAGGAAGACCATTTTCAGTTTAGTATAATTATCTCAACAATACAGTTGAGAAGTAACGCACATCTGGACTGAGGCCACACCAGAAGTGATTGAGGAAAGGAAGTGGAGAAGCACATATGTGATCACACTTTGTGACCAATTAAATACTGGGAGAAAAGTAATGAAACAAACTGGCTAGATAACCAAATATGTGTGTGTGTGTGTGTGTGTGTGTGCGCGCGTGCACGTGTGCCCCACATATATATTTGCTGGGGCTTTATTATGTGCTAAGCACTGTTCTTACAGTTTTGCATATTTTGCCTATTTTGGCTGTTTTTGTCCTCCCAGAAACTCCTAAAAATAACAATAAATTTATCCCTATTTTTTCAAATGTAGCAAGCAAGGTACAAAAAGCTTAAGCATCTTATGCAAAGCCCATTCAAGTAATAAGCAGAGAAGACAAGATTATAGAAGGAGAAAGTGTTTGGAGAGGGTGTTGAGTGAAATTAGGAAAATCAGGTTGGAATTCATTAGTCTAATAGTTGGAAGATATTTAAGTAAAGAAGTCTAATAAGCAATTGTATATAGTAGCTTGGAGTCTAGCAACACAGAAAGCTTGAAAATTTTCAACATCTATTTTTCATAACCAGAGAAGGTGATGGCACCCCACTCCAGTACTCTTGCCTAGAAAATCCCATGGACAGAGGAGCCTGGTAGGCTGCAGTCCATGGGGTCGCGAAGAGTTGGACACGACTGAACGATTTCACTTTCACTTTTCACTTTCATGCATTGGAGAAGGAAATGGCAACCCACTCCAGTGTTCTTGCCTGGAGAATCCCAGGGACGGGGGAGCCTGGTGGCTGCCGTCTATGGGGTCACACAGAGTCGGACACGACTGAAGCGACTTAGCAGCAGCAGCATTCTTCATAACTGAAATCTTAGGACTAGATGTGAGTCCCTAGGGAGATTATGTAAAGTGAAAGTGGGTTTCAGGTTGGAGACCAAGGAGGTATTCAACATTTAATGAATAGACTAAGAGGGATATGAGCAGGGGACCACACAATCCATTCCTGTCCCAAATTGTTGCTGTTCAGTCACTAAGTCGTGTCCTACTCTTTTGGGACCCCATGAACTGTAGTACGTAAGTCTGCATGGAATTTTCCAGGCAAGAATTCTGGGGTGGATTGCCATTTCCTTCTCCAGGGGATCTTCCTGGCACAGGGATCGTACTCACACCTCCTGCATTGGCAGGTGGATTCTTTACTGAGCCACCAGGGAAACCCAAATCTTCTAACTAATCTTCCATCTTTCTCCACTGAGAATCATCTGCTCCAGACAATTTATTTCCTCCTCTTATATTGTGCTTTTTCCAAATAACTCCCTTTGAAAGATGGCCCCTGCATTCCATTCATCCAAACCTTCTCAGTCCATTTCAAATCCTACTTGCTCATTGGAATTTGGTCCCAACAATCTTATTCTAGGAATTATATGGGCTTCCCTGGTAGCTCAGTGGTAAAGAATCCATCTGCCAATACAGGAGACACGGGTTCAATCTCTGGCTTGAGAAGATCTCCTGGAGAGGGAAATGGCAGTCCACTCCAGTATTCTTGCCTGCAGACCCTCATGGACAAGAGCCTAGTAGACTATAATCCATGGTTTCACAGAGTGTCAGACGTGACTTAGTGACTGAACAATAACAACAACAAAGGAATTGTATACAGCACTCTCTTATGAAACTCAGGGAGCTTTCTCAATTCCTTTTGTGGATATTCATATCACACGCTAGCAAAGTAATGTTCAAAATTCTCCAAGCTAGGCTTCAACCATGTGAACCGTGAACTTCCAGATGTTAAAGCTGGATTTAGAAAAGGCAGAGGAACCAGAGATCAAATTGCCAACATCCGCTGAATCATCAAAAAATCAAGAGAATTCCAGAAAAATATCCACTTCTGCTTTATTGACTACCCCCAAAGCCTTTGACTGTGTAAATAACAACAAACTGTGGAAAATTCTTAAAGAGATGGGAATACCAGACCACCTGACCTGCCTCCTGAGAAATCTGTACACAGGTCAGGAAGCAACAGTTAGAACTGGACATGGAACAACAGACTGGTTCCAAATAGGAAAAGGAGTACGTCAAGGCTGTATATTGTCATCCTGCTTATTTAACTTACATGCAGAGTATATCATGTGGAATGTCAGGCTGGATGAAGCACAAGCTGGAATCAACATTGGCAGGACAAATATCAATAACCTCAGATATGCAGATGATACCACCCTTATGGTAGAAAGCGAAGAAGAACTAAAGAGCCTCTTGATGAAAGTGAAAGAGGAGAGTGAAAAAGGTGGCTTAAAACTCAACATTCAGTAAACTAAGATCATGGCATCCAGTCCCATCACTTCGTGGGAAATAGATGGGGAAACATGGAAACAGTGACAGACTTTATTTGGTTGGGGAGGGGGGGCTCCAAAATCACTGCAGATGGTAACTGCAGCCATGGAATTAAAAGATGCTTGCTCCTTGGAAGAAAAGCTACGACCAACCTAGACAGCATATTAAACAGCAGAGACATTACTTTGCCAACAAAGATCCATCTAGTCAAAGCTATGGTTTTTCCAGTAGTCATGTATGGATGTGAGAGTTGGACTATAAAGAAAGTTGAGTTCTGAAAAATTGATGCTTTTGAACTGTGGTGTTGGAGAAGACTCTTGAAAGTCCCTTGGACTGCAAGGAGATCCAACCAGTCCATCCTAAAGGAAATCAGTACTGAACATTCGTTGGAAGGACTGATGTTAAAGCTGAAACGCCAATACTTTGGCCACCTGATGTGAGGAACTGACTCACTGGTAAAGACCCTGATGCTAGGAAAGATTGAACGCAGGAGGAGAAGGGGATGACAGAGGATGAGATGTTTGGATGGCATCACTGACTCAATGGAGATGAGTTTGAGTAAACTCCAGGAGTTGGTGATGGACAGGGAAGCCTGTAGTCCACGGGGTTGCAAAGAGCCGGATATGACTGAGTGACTGAACTGAACTGATCTTTGCTATTGCCTCTTTGCTTTTTTTCTGTAACTTGATATCTGTATATTCAAATAGATCAGAGACTCCATAAAGGTGAAAGGATTTATATTTTTTTAATTTATTTTTAATTGGAGTATAATTGTTTTACAATGTTGTGTTAGTTTCTGCTGTACAGCAACATAAATCAGCTAAAGTGTCTTATTTTTTACATTCCGTTGTTCCCAAAGTAGTGCCTCATACATGACGGATATTTGTTAAATAGTGTACCTTCTCTGATTTGATGTTAACAAGGAGTTGTTGCTCTTCAGTCACTAAGTTGTGTCTACTTTTTGTGACCCCATGGACTGTAGCCTGCCAGGTTCCAGGGGTTTCTCCAGGCAAGAATACTGGAGTGGGTTGCCATTTCCTCCTCCAGAGGATCTTTCTGGACCAGGGATCAAATCTGTTTCTCTTGCATTGGCATGCAAGAGAAAGGGAAGTCACCAGGGAAGCCTTAACAAGGACTAGACGCTATCCATATAAGCAAGTACATTCTATATTAAGTTTCTGAGAGAAATCATGGAGAGTTGAAATCTTTACTCTTCTACCATGCTCTTCTCTCATATGCCCAGCATCTTCATGTTTATTGCGATTACTCTCACAGGAAATGTCATGAGCTCTACACCCTTTCTGATCTACCTTCTATACAAGCTCATCTGACCACAATCATTCTCTCATTGCAATCCTTTCTGCAAGATGAGAAATCACTAACCTAACTTACTTACTTATTTTTCCTCCACCAGATAAAAGCTGACATTTCCATCTAGAAGAAATGCATTAAACCTATTTCAATGGCAAGGATTTAGGCAGCTAGAATATACTTTGAGACAAATAAGGTTTATGGTTGTTGTTTTTTTTAAATCTTGCTACATGCTTCTAGTTCTTAATTGTTTCTAGGATCTTGACTTGAAACCTATTAAAGTATAAAAAAAAAGGTATCTGGGGTAGAATTTTCCCACATTATAAAATCAGTACTTTACCATTTCTCTTTATATGACTTTGGACCAATTTTTAGGAATAGAATGCTTTTCCCTTAAGAGATACACTAGGAAGAACATCCTATCCAAAGTTGTCCTATCCCATATATCTAGTTATCAATGAACCATCCACTTGCCCCAACTTTGAAAGTGAAAGTGAAAGTCACTCAGTCGTGTCTGACTGTTTGCGACCCCATGTTATTTTTAGGAATAGAATGCTTTTCCCTTAAGAGATACACTAGGAAGAACATCCTATCCAAAGTTGTCCTATCCCATATATCTAGTTATCAATGAACCATCCACTTGCCCCAACTTTGAAAGTGAAAGTGAAAGTCACTCAGTCGTGTCTGACTGTTTGCGACCCCATGTACTATACAGTCCATGGAATTCTCCAGGCCAGAGTACTGGAGTGGGTAGCCTTTCCCTTCTCCAGGGGATCTTCCCAACCCAGGGGTCAAACCCAGGTCTCCCTCATTGCAGGTAGATTCTTTACCAGCTGAGCCATGAGGGAAGCCCAAGAACACTGGAGTGGGTAGCCTATCCCTTCTCCAGTGGATCTTCCCAATCCAAGAATCGAACCGGGGTCTCCTGCATTGCAGGCAGATTCTTTACCAACTGAGCTATGCCCCAACTTTAAATCCTATAAATCTTAGTGTCTAAAATATCTATACTTTTCACAAATAATGTTTGCCTTATCTTAAAGATGAATTTTGTATGCCTTTTTTTTTTTGTTTTTCAGTATAACTGTACATGGATTATTAAAGATGGCATGTGTAAATGATAACATGAATAAAATACTAATTTGTATTCTAATAATGGTCTCCCACTGATATAAAAATGCTGGGAAAGATATGTTGACTTTATTTCTGAAGCAGTTTTAGCTCATTATAAGAACAGCAAAATCTTCTATCATTTTTTTTCTAAAATAATGGTACAGTTTCAAAGCTCATCATCCATTTGACTTTCATCTAAAGGAAGGAATGATATTGATGGCTGATAGTGGCTCGAGAATTAATAAACCTTGGATTAAGTGCCATTTCTCACTAATTAGTTTTCCTTTTCAGGTACTAAACTTCTCACTAATTAATTTTTTATCATTCAGGGAGTAAACTCAACATTTAAAGAGTCAATATGGCTATATCTATTTAAAATATCCACATTGATATACAAGCTCTGTGTGCTTTGGAAGCAGGTTTCAGTCTTATTAGTTGCTGGATTAAGTTATTAAATTGTGATTTTTCTTACCTGTAAACTAAGGTCCTTAATAATGCATGAATAACAAAACTACAAGGATTCAGTCAGCTCCCAAGTATAAAAACTGAAGTATTCTTAACTGGAAAAACCCTATATAAAAATAACTTACTAACATTATCCCAGATCTTTGAAGAGCTTACTAATTTAGTGTGCCATAATGGAGGGAAAGCGGGTTTTGAAGTTCAACACCCAAAGTTTTCGTAAGTTTCTACTTAGGGAAACTTAGATATTTACTTATTATCTAAATACCAAAAATTTCAGTCATTGAATTCCAACCCACAGAAGAAAAAACTGGACAGTATACAAAATTATAACATTTTGTGAGCCTTCAGAGAACAAAGCCTCCAGACAACTAAAGAACTGAATTCCAGAGTGATAAACTCCCTCCCCTTAAAGAAGGATGGTAATCTGATTCCAGGACAGAAGTTAGCAATATTTACTGGTGAACAGGGTCACACTATTTAAATGAATGAAAAAATGAAGTGGCCTATAAATGTGGCCATTTCTTCATTCTCATATATGCTTTTTTCCATGGTTTATCTTTCCCTGTAGAAGCACAGTATGCCCTCAAATCTGGATTAGGAGCCAAGGAAAAGGTTCAGGTCATAACTATTCTGTTGGAATTTTAGGCACAATTCCAGCCTAAATAAAGTGTTTCTTTGAGTCTATGTTCCTTATATGTATATCTTTCTTAGGACAACAGGGAGGGTCAGCTCTAATTTAGGGCAGAATGTGATTATTCCTGAGTATGTGCATTCTCAGTCACTCAATCATTTCCTACTCTGCGACCCCTGGATTGTAGCCCATCAGGCCTCCCTGTCCATGGGACTTTCCAGGCAAGAATACTGGAATGGGTTAACATTTCATGGGTTAACATTCCTTCTCCAGTGTATCATCCCAACCCAGGGATCGAACCTGTGTCTCCTGCATGAGCAGGAGAGTTCTTTACCGCTGAGACCCATCTGGGAAGCCCTCTTTTGGCATAATAATATAACCACTTTTATACAATCAAAACCTTACTAATATTTCTAAGAAGTATTATAATAAAATTAAGACAAAGATTTTTTACTGCTGATATAGCATATTTGTTACCACATTTCTCAGGTGGCTTGGTGGTAAAACATCTGCCTGCCAATGCAGGAGACACCAGATGTGGGTTCAATTCCTGAGTTGGAAAGATCCTCTGGAGGAAGAAATGGCAAACTACTCCAGCTTTATAACAGACAACTTTATAATGCTTTATACTTTAAGAGCTTTTAACATCCCTAAGAATTGCACAGCCTTGGGGAATTACCTGGCAGTTCAGTGTTTAGGACTTGGTGCTTTCACTGTGGAGCCGTCACTGAAAGTTGGTACCTTCACTGTGGGGGCCTGAGTTCAAATGCTACTCTGGTAACTCAGATTCCACAACTCATGCCCTGTGGCAAAAAAATAAATAAATAAATTTTTTTTTAGATGCACAGCCTTGCAAAGTGCAGCTTCTTGTTCTTCTAGCTCTACACAGCTCTCTTTACATTTTGAGGTCCCCACATTAGGTGCATCACCCAACATAAAAACTATCTTGCTATGAAGCACATTGTTTTCAAACATAGGTCTCCACTGTATGTCTTCACCCAACCAGAGAAAACCATATCGGTCATTTTAAAAGATGCAGTGTCTGTTTTCCCACCATCCCCAGACCCAACTAAGGATCTTATTACTGCAGTACACAGAAAGCAATATCCAACACACATTCCAAAATCCTGGAATAGATAGAACAAAAAGAATTTGTTCCAAGGGTTAACTCCAAGTTCAGCTAGACAGATTATTGCCATAGTTTTAAGTCAGACCTGGCTGAAAAACCAGAAAGCAGAGAAATAAGGAATGCAGAATTACCTCTGCATGGCTGGACAAAGTTTTTTGGCCAAAAGAAAAAGGAATATATGATGAAATGCTATCAGGATTTTTCTGACAGTATAGTTTGGATCAGTTTATCACTTCAACTGTATTAGGCAAAAAGGAGAAAATGTAAGACAGATCTATATATACGTATATTTTATCAATGTGCAATGGCCCTGCTGCTGCTGCTAAGTCACTTCAGTCGTGTCCGACTCTGCGTGACCCCTGGCAACCAACCAGGCTCCCCCGTCCCTGGGATTCTCCAGGCTAGAACACTGGAGTGGGTTGCCATTTACTTCTCCAATGCACGAAAGTGAAAAGTGAAAGTGAAGTCGCTCAGTCGTATCCGACTCTTAGCGACCCCATGGACTGCAGGCTACCAGGCTCCTCTGTCCATGGGATTTTCCAGACAAGAGTACTGGAGTGGGGTGCCATTTTCTTCTCCGGCAATGCCCCTACCCTATGGCAAATACTTCCCAAATAACCTCTGAAATTTAACCAATTAAATTATCATCCCTCTATTCTGGGGTTAGATTGAAGAGAGAGGGTAAATGCAAGAAACCTACAGATTTTCCACACCAGCATTATATACTTAGTAAATAATTTATAAGGAATAGCAGCCACAAATCTACACGGTGTATTTTCTTTTATGTCCTTTCAACCGTTGTAATGACCTCCACGTCTCCCAGTCTCTTTCTAAAAGTTCTTCCTTATTAATCATCACATTCCTCCTTATTACTAGTCATTTGTATTTAGGTTTTTTCCCTTCCCCGAAGATGGTAAATTATTTGACAAAGGTACTGTGCCTTATTTCTCTTTGTGTCCACTTTTGTATACTCCACATAGTAGAGGTTCTATCAGTATTATTCAGTGCCATTAATCTCCCTGCTGCTCTCAAACAGGTAACTAGGCCAGGAGAGAACTCACAAGTTCTGTTTTGCTTCACACTCTGACTCAGTTAACATATTATTGACTCTGAGGTGGAAGCTAAGCTTTAGCCAAGCTTTTATTACTTCTGAGCAAGTCACTTCATTAAGACTCTATTTGCACTTTTCATGTTTTCACTAGAGAATAATGGTCAGCCTCAAATCTACCAGACTGGATGACAGAAATTTCATTTGGCATCATTTATTATATCCAAACATTATTACACACTGTCATTAATTCTGTCATTCAGCTGTGAGAGATCTAGTCTTACAAAATGACTTGGAAGAAAAAGCTGAAATACAATTGACAGCCCTCTCCCTTTGCCTGTGGGAAGACGCTTCAGTTGATAATCTAAAATACTCCATCATCACCACTCAGATCACTCTCCATGCCAAAAAATAGCAAGGAGCTAGGACTTTCCTTTCTCCACTGTGTAGCTAGAGAGAGAGGAAGACAAGCTTTATAGATGATTTTTTT
>SJYT01066766.1:549332-609026 GCA_006410635.1 Cephalophus harveyi | reverse complement strand
CTGTGGTGTTGGAGAAGACTCTTGAGAGTCCCTTGGACTGCAAGGAGATCCAACCAGTCCATTCTGAAGGAGATCAGCCCTGGGATTTCTTTGGAAGGAATGATGCTAAAGCTGAAACTCCAGTACTTCGGCCACCTCATGCAAAGAGTTGACTCATTGGAAAAGACTTTGATGCTGGGAGGGATTGGGGGCAGGAGGAGAAGGGGACGACTGAGGATGAGATGGCTGGATGGCATCACGGACTCGATGGACGTGAATCTGAGTGAACTCCGGGAGTTGGTGATGGACAGGGAGGCCTGGCGTGCTGCGATTCATGGGGTCGCAAAGAGTCGGACACGACTGAGCAACTGAACTGAACTGAAGCTACAGGTGTAACCCACAACATGTGGAATCTTCCCAGACTGGGGATCGAACCCACTTCCCTGCATTGGCAGGAGGACTCTTAACTGCTGGACCATCAGGGAAGTCCTATAGCTGATTTTAAAGCCACTATCTTTTATAAACAGTGTGTAATGTGAAAATGATTTTTCACATTGGGTAATTATATACTTACAATATTCAAATATATTAAAAGTTTGGGCCAAACCAGTCCTCATAACTGAAACAGTGAACTATACAAGGTTCTCCTGCCTTTCCTTCCAAGAGAGAATAGCTTGGTTTTGACATCCACTTGAAATAAACTCCATTGTTCTAGAATAGTAGGACAATGTGTTTGCAAATTTGTGGGGAAATACCTGCTCAGTGCAGCAATGCTCTGCCACTGAGTTAGAGAGCCCTGTCAATTACTCAGAGTCATCCAAGACCATGACATGCTTCTGAATTAAGCCATTCTCTGGCCCACTAATCCAGGACTTCCCTGTGTCACTAACCACTGATTCTCTAACAATTTTGATTATTTTTTTCTCAGCCACTGTTGGTAGCTACTAATCTATAATCTCTATCAATCTTACAGAAACACCCTAGAAAGGTTTCTTTTAATCTTTGCTACCACCAAATCTCAACTACAGCCTGTATCTGCTGTTAGAACAACCTTAGCTCCATGCAGCCCACATCCTAGTCTTATCCAAGTTTGGGCTAAAAACTGACCCAGACCCTGAATGTGTTTCAAAATAACCAAACTTCTCCCAACATGCATTTTCAGTTCTCTGTACAGTAAGCCAAATCAGAGATAATACTTTGCTACCAAAGGTCTGTCTGGTCAAAGCTATGGTTTTTCCAGTAGGCATGTATGGATGTGAGAGTTGGACTATAAAGAAAGCCAAGTGCCAAAGAATTGATGCTTTAAACTGTGGAGTTCGACAAAGCTCTTGAGAGTCCCTTGGACTGAAAGGAGATCAAACCTGTCAATCCTAAAGGAAATCAGTCCTGAATATTCATTGGAAGGACTGATGCTGAGGCTGAAACTCCAATACTTTGGCCACCTGATGCAAAGAATTGACTCATTTGAAAAGACCCTGATGCTGGGAAAGATTGAAGGCAGGAGGAGAAGGGGACGACAGAGTTTCAGATGGTTGGATGGCATTACCAACTCCATGGATATGAGTTTAAGCAGGCTTTGGGAGTTGGTGATGGACAGGGAAGCCTGGCACACTGCAGTCCATGGGGTCAAAAAGAGTCAGACATGACTGAGCAACTGAATTGAACTGTACAGTAAGCCAGTGTTAAAATAAAGGATTCAGATCGGTACATTTATTATTTAAAAGAGGAAGAAACATGCCAGCAAGGAATAAAATCATATTTAAAGCAACTCTGGTCTTCCCATAAAAATTATGTATACATTATATTTTACTCTTTTCATTCAAGTTAATAATCAGAAATCTTTGGCAGTTTGCATTTCCCAATGTAATGGCACCCCACATCCCACCACATCATTCACATATTCATTGCTGAAGATGCCTTCTTTTGCAGGTACTCTAAAAGTCAACCTATTTACTTTTCTTTTTTGTGTGGGGGGGTGGGGCGGTGGGAAGAGGTGTACCACTACACAGCTTGCAGGATCTTAGTTAGTTCCCAAATCAGGGATTGAACCCAGGACTATGGTTGTGAAAACACCATGTCTTAACCACTGGACCACCAAGAAAGTCCCAAATTATTTGCTTTATTTAATTTTATTTTATGAAATTGGATTATGGTTCTTGTGGAAACATAATTAAATCTCTTCTGCTGCTCAAGAGAGGTTAATTGTTTTAAATAAAAATTGTTAAAACATTTTGCAAAGACAACATGAAAACAAAAGTTTCTTTTGACACACCACAACTTTTGGTAGAAATTGTGAAGAAATCAATCAATAGAAAAGGGACAGTGACCTAACTCTTTGTATTTAAGAAATCTTTTTTTTTTTTTTTGCTAGAATTAATTTATTATAGCTAAGAGCACTAAGAACTCATTTACCAAACTAAACTCCCGCCCTTCTTTAAAAATATAATTTAAATTCTTCAGTAAACATATGTGTATAATCCATTCTTCAAATTTTCTGCCAAATGATATGACCTTCCATTTAATGAGCATTACTGACAAACAGCTTAAATAGTTTTTTTAAATATAAAATATTGTTTGAAGATTAAAAGGTCTGTCTCTGAAAGGATCATAAGAACTTGAAAGTAGACATCTGAAAAGTAGTAACTATCCCTGAAGTTTCAAAGTATCACTACCATACCACCTACTCCATCTTAAATGTCAAGTTCACATGGGTTAAATGCTAGAAGTTCATAAGGTTGTAAGATAAAGGTCTTGGATGCATAAATATGCTAACAGCTACTAAAGAACAATCTTCATATTTTTAATAGCTTAAGACAAAAAACATTTCAAAAGAAAACTATGTCCATCTTTCTTTTATTGATATGGAATAATTACTTAGTAAATCTCTTTTTTTACTCTATGCTTATGACTGAAACAGATCCGGTAGAAAGAAAAACTGGCATTATTCTCATTGAGTCTCTCTTATATTGCAAAGAGAATCCTCAGATTTGAAGTTGAAAATATGGTATTCCTGTTTATAGAATGCTCACACTGTACCTGGCACAATACCAGGGAAGGCAGAGGTATGGTTTCTGCTCCAGAGACTTACTATCTAAGAAATACAGACAAAGCTATTTGCATATAACAAGAAAGCCAGTGCTTCAGTTAAATGTCAGTTTCAGAAGTACAGGCTTTCAGGCATCTCTTAGTTGATTTTTTTTTTCCCCCCTTTTTCCTCCTACACTTTTTTTCTCCACTTCCTTGAGTTTCTGTGCACAAGGGATTTTCACAGAAAAGGTAAATGAAAAACTGCATTTCTGATGACAAAAGAGTAAAGAAATGGACAGTCCCAAGTACACAGGAATGCTTCAGGATCTAGAGAACATAACAGAGAAAAATCTCACCAGGACATAAGAGCATTAGAAAGGAATGCGGCTGAGAAATGGAACCAATTTCTACAGCTGTTATTGTGTTCTGGACACGAAACTGAAATAAATGTTCTGTCTTTTGTGGTTTACTTTCATACCAGTAAGATTATAGAGGAAGGAGCAACTATTGAAAACACCCCTTTGCCTCTATCCCACTTTGAGTTACATTAAAATCCTGCAGATGTTGACTGAAGACTGAAACAGGTAGGGAAAAACATCGAGGTCAACTAGACATCCCATATAAAATATTATAATTTAGGCCCCCAGAAAACTTACGGTCAAAAGATTGCAATTACTTGACTTGTACTAGACTAATCATGAAAGCATAGTCTGAATAGATTCCACTTTACTTTTGTTTTCGTTAATTTCCTAATGGGATAACTTTGTACCTTTCTTTGTGTGTGTGTGAGGAATACCTTTGAATGAGTGTACTGAAGCAAATGTTGATCATTTTTTCAGGGAACTTAGCTCAATGTCATGTGGGAGACTCAATGGAAGGGGAGTTTGGGGAAGAATGGATACATGTATATGTATGGCTGAGTCTCTTTGTTCACTGTCCACCTATTACAACATTGTTTTTGTTTTTTTGTTTTTTTTAACACTTGCTGCTCTAAGCCGCTTAATTTTTAAGATTCAGTTATTTATGGCTGAACTGGGTCTTCATTGCTGCATGCTGGCTTTCTCTAGTTGCAGTGCATGGGCTTCTCATTGAGGTGGCTTCTCTTGCTGTGGAGCACGGACTGCAGAGCATGGTCACAGTGATTGTGACATATGGGCTTAGTCGCCCCAAGACCTGTGGAATCTTCCCTGACCAGGGATTGAACCCACATCCCTTGCATTGGCAGGCAGATTCTTAGCCACTAGACCACCAGGAAAGTCCCTATTACAGCACTGTTAATCAGCAATATTCCAATACAAAACAAAAAGTCTTAAAAGAATGTTGATCATCTTTTAATGATATGGAGCACAAAAGGAAAGCTAGAAGAGTCAAAAAATACTGAATTCTTCATGCATTATCCTAATAATATCTCACAAATCTTCAGGTAGGAATTAATATTACCCTTTTTTTTCAAAAGAGGAAACGGGAGCTTAACTGGACATTCAATAACATGTCCAAGGTCACATAATTAGTGAGTGGGAGGTCAGAAATTGAACCCTCTCATCTACCTCCAGAGCTGGCACCATGACTCCCTACATGACATACAGTAATTCATGAGCTCATCCTAAGGATGAGTCAGAGATGATTAGATGGACTTGGGAACGTGGGTTAGCAAAGTCTTTCACAAAGTGTGGTACACACATCACTGGTGGTATTCAAGATGAATTTTTAGTGATAGGTAGACAGACTTTTTAAAAATTTAATAGTAGTATATTTGTTAAGATATGTTAAGAATTAATATGATCAATTTATTAAACCCAATATTTCATGAATTTTTTTGTTGTTTAGAATAAGGCTAAAGTTTTTAAAGTGAACTGCTTAAAATGTGTGCAAATTAAAAAGTCATAGGAAAGTAATAGTACACATGGAATTCTTAATTAGGGAAAAGGCACAAAGATAAGAAATCACATTTGGGAACCATGGAATTAAAGCACTGCATGCTGCAGAAATCACCAGTAAAATGTCATGGGGACTTGAAAGCAGACAATAAGTATGCTGCTGCTGCTGCTGCTAAGTCGCTTCAGTTGTCTCCAACTCTGTGTGACCCGACAGCAGCCCACCAGGCTCCCCCATCCCTGGGATTCTCCAGGCAAGAACACTGGAGTGGGTTGCCATTTCCCTTCTCCAATGCATGAAAGTGAAAAGTGAAAGTGCAGTCACTCAGTCGTGTCCAACTCTTCACAACCCCATGGACTGCAGCCCACCAGGCTCCTCCATCCATGGGAGTTTCCAGGCAAGAGTACTGGAGTGGGGTGCCATTGCCTTCTCCAAACAATAAGTATACAGAAGAGCAAATATGTCATTATGACTAGATTATAGGGTGGATAGAAATTAGCATGTTAAGAAGCTTAGAATTTAAAACAAAAGAAATTGGAGAGTCATCAATAGATTTGACTTAGTCAGATTTATAGGTAAGAAAAAACACTCTAGAGAAAAGTCCTGGAGACAGAGGCCATGACATCACATGCATTTTGATGGCTACCACCAGAAATCCAGAAAATGACAATTATTAACAAGCATGTATAGAAATTGTAACCCTTGTGCACTATTGATGGGAATGTAAAACCCATGCAGCTACTATGGAAAACGGTAGGGTGATTCTTCAAAACTTTACAAAGAGAATTACCATATAATCCAGGAATTCTACTTTAGCGTATATACCCAAAAGAATGGGATAGATACTCAATGAGATATATGTAAAGTCATGTTCATGCCAGCATTACTTGCAGTAACTAAAAGATGGAAGCAATTCAAGTTATCTATCAACAGATGAGTGGGTAAACGAAATGTGATATATATATATAATTCAGTCTTAAAAAGGAAGGAACTTCTGAAACATGCTACAGCATGAGAACTTTGAGAACAATATGCTAAGTGAAATACATCAGACACAAAGGGCAAATACTGTATGATTCCACTTATATCTAGTACTTAGAGTAGTCAATTCACAGAGACAGTAAAACAATGGTCACCAAGGCTGGGAAAGGAGGGAATGGAGAAAATTATTGTCTAGTTGATATACAGTTTCAAGATAAAAAGTGTTCTGTGGATGGATGGGAGTGATGAGAGGACAACAGTGTGAATATATTTGGAATCCATTTAACTGCACATTTAAAAATGGCTAAGATGTTAAATTTTAATATATTTTAACAATTACTTATTTCAAAAATGAAAAAAAGGAAACCATTATAATAGTCCACACACAAAAACATTGAATCTTTAGCTAAAACTTTAACTAAATAAGCAGCAACTAATGGAGTCATTGATTCCTAGTCATGGAAAAGGCTGGATAACAAGCAGGGCATAACTAACTCATCTGTTCACCAGGTTGGGTCACTTCAGATGTTTTCAGCAAGTGATTTATTCATGAAACTTTTGGATTTATTTAAATAAAAAATCATTGAACACTTAATGCATATGAGGCTGTGTAAGTCCTGGGGATAAAGTGGTGGAAAAAAAAGATATTATCCATCTCATTTTCTAGAATGGATAGTCATGGATCTTTCCACCACTGGCAGGTGTGATCCCTTTAATTATTCTTATCTTGTGAGTCCAGATAGCCCCTTCCATCCATAGCCCATTTGCTTAGTCAATGTTTGCCAGACTTGAGGGATGCCAACTTCCTATTTTGATAAGGAAAGTTCTTTTTAATTACCATTGGTTCAGAAAAAGAAAATCTAACATGCAAACAATAGTCTAACACTGGATATAACGCTAAAATGAAGATCAATCTAATAAATGCATTTAATTTTAACTCACTACTTGCACCTTATTTTTTCTTTTTTGCCATGAAACAGTAACAGTATCTTCAAGGGTATTTACTGTCCTGTGGATGTTTCTGAGTCAACCATTAGAAATCACTGGACTAGGATACTAGCCAGTTCCTCAGGTCTGATTCAAGTTATCTCTGCCTTCTTCAGAGTAATTAATGGCTTCATGGGATCATACTTTGGCTGTCTTTGAACATTAAGACCTATAAATAGTAGATACACATAATAATACCTATAAATACCAAAGATTTCTGCCAAGCCCCTAACAGTTCTTCTTGCCATTAAATGATAAAATTCAGTTCAAACTCATTGACAAACTCTAATTGAATACCTCCATGTAACAGATAACAGATGAAGTACTGAAAGTGAAAAGTTCTTCACTATAGGATGGACATCTCCTCTACTACTCAAACAGGGACACTTTGGAGAGTGAAAGGGGGCCCTCTTAATACTTATATCAGCAAAATTGACCCAAAATTTAAGAGATTATACTTACCCTACTTAGTTGAATTGAGTTCAGTTCAGTCTCTCAGTCGTGTCCAACTCTTTGCGACCACATGGACTGCAGCTTGCCAGCTTCCCTGTCCATCACCAACTTTGGGAGTTTACTCAAACTCATCTCCATTGAGTCAGTGATGCCATCCAACCATCTCATTCTCAGTCGTCCCTTTCTCCTCCCGCCTTCAATCTTTCCTAGCATCAGGGTCTTTCCCAATGAGTCAGTTCTTCACATTAGGTGGTCAAAGTATTGGAGATTCAGCTTCAGGATCAGTCCTTCCAATGAATATTCAGGACTGATTTCCTTTAGGATGGACTGATCGGATCTCCTTGCAGTCCAACGGACTCTCAAGAGTCTTCTCCAACACCACAGTTCAAAAGCATCCATTTTTCAGCACTCAATTTTCTTTATAGTCCAACTCTCACATCCATACATGACTACTGGAAAAACCATAGTTTTGACCAGACAGACCTTTGTTGGCAAAGTAATGTCTCTGCTCCTTAATATGCTGTCTAGGTTGGTCCATAACTTTTCTTCCAAGGAGCAAGCGTCTTTTAATTTCATGGCTGCAGTCACCATCTGCAGTTGTTTTGGAGCCCAAGAAAATAAAGTCTGTCACTGTTTCCATTGTTTCCCCCCCTATTTGCCATGAAGTGATGGGATCAGATGCCAGGATCTTAGTTTTCTGAACGTTAAGATTTAGGTCAACTTTTTCACTCTCCTTTTTCACTTTCATCAAGAGAATCTTTAGTTCTTCTTCACTTTCTGCCATAAGGGTGGTGTCATCTGCATATCTGAGGTTATTGATATTATCACCTCTACTAGCTTTGTTCATAGTGATGCTTCCTAAGGCCTACTTGACTTCTCATTCCAGTATATTTGGTTCTAAGTGAGTGATCACACCATTATGATTATCTAGATCATGAAGATCTTTTTTGTATAGTTCTTCTGTGTATTCTTGCTATCTCTTTTTAATATCTTCTGCTTCTGTTAGGTCCATACCTTTTCTGTCCTTTATTGTGACTATCTTTGTGTGAAATGTTCCCTTGATACCTCTAATTTTCTTGAAGAGATCTTTAGTCTTTCCCATTCTATTGTTTTCCTCTATTCCTTTGCATTGATCATTGAGGAAAGCTTTCTTTCTTTTTTTAATCAATTAATTTATTTTATTTGGAGGCTATTTACTTTACAATATTGTAGTGGTTTTTGCCATACATCGACATGNCCATTCTATTGTTTTCCTCTATTCCTTTGCATTGATCATTGAGGAAAGCTTTCTTTCTTTTTTTAATCAATTAATTTATTTTATTTGGAGGCTATTTACTTTACAATATTGTAGTGGTTTTTGCCATACATCGACATGGAGGAAGGTTTTCTTATCTCTCCTTGATATTCTTTGGAACTCTGCATTCAAATGGGTATATCTTTCCTTTTCTCCTTTGCCTTTCACTTCTCTTCTTTTCACAGCTACTTGTAAGGCCTCCTCAGACAACCATTTTGCCTTTTTGCATTTCTTTTTCTTGGGGATGGTCTTGATCACTGCCTCCTGTACAATGACATGAACCTCCGTCCATAGTTCTTCAGGCACTCTATCAGATCTAATCCCTTTAATCTACTTGTCACTTCTACTGTATAATCATAAGGGATTTGATTTAGTTCAAATGAATGGTCTAGAGGCTTTCCTTATTTTTTTCAATTTAAGTCTGAATTTGACAATAAGGAGTTCATGTTCTGAGTCACAGTCAGCTCCTGGTCTTGTTTTTGCTAACTGTATAGAGCTTCTCCATCTTTGGCTGCAAAGAATATAATGAATCTGATTTCAGTATTGACCATCTGGTGATGTCCGTGTGTAGAGTCTTCTCTTGTGTTCTTGGAAGAGGATATTTGCTACGACTAGTGTGTTCTCTTGGCACACACTCTAGTAGCCTTTGCCTTGCTTCATTCTGTACTCCAAGGCCGGGTTTGCCTGTTACTCCAGGTATTTCTTGACTTCCTACTTTTGCATTCCACTCCCTATGATGAAAAGGACATCTTTTGGGGGTGTTAGTTCTAGAAGGTCTTGTAGGTCTTCAGTGAACCGTTCAGCTTCAGCTTCTTCAGCATTACTGTCAGGGCATAGATTTGGATTACTATGATACTGAATGGTTTGCCTTGGAAATGAACAGAGATCATTCTGTCATTTTTGAGATTGCATCCAAGTACTGCATTTCAGACTCTTTTGTTGACTATGATGGCTACTCCATTTCCTCTAGGGGATTCTTGCCCACAGTAGTTGATATAATGGTTGCTACTCCTACTGCTGCTAAGTCGCTTCAGTCATGTCCGACTCTGTGCAACCCCATAGATGGCAGACCATTGGGCTCCGCCATCCCTGGGATTCTCCAGGCAAGAACACTGGAGTGGGTTGCCATTTCCTTCTCCAATGCATGAAAGTGAAAAATGAAAGTGAAGTCGCTCCTCCTTCCATGGGAGTTTCCAGGCAAGTGTACTGGAGTGGGATGCCATTGCCTTCTCCAGATATAATGGTCATTTGAGTTAAATTCACCCATTCCAGTGCATTTTAGTTCACTGATTCCTAAAATGTTGATGTTCATTCTTGCCATCTCCTGTTTGACCACTTCCAATTTGCCTTGATTCATGGACCTAACATTCCAGGTTCCTATGCAATATTGCTCTTTACAGCATCGGATTTAACTTCCATCACCAGTCACATTCACAACTGGGTGTTGTTTTTGCTTTGGCTCCATCTTTTCATTCTTTCTGGAGTTATTTCTCCACTGATCTCCAATAGCATCTCCAGTACCCTACTTAAGAGGGTCACAAATTGATAGGTAGCATAATCAAATTATTGGGGCTACCCAGTTGGTGCTAGTGGTAAAGAACACTCCTGCCAGTGCAGGAGACACAAGAGACGTGGGTTTGATCCCTGGGTCGGGAAGATCCCCTGGAGAAGGGCATGACAACCTACTTTAGTATTCTTGCCTGGAGAATCCCATGGACAGAGGAGCCTGGAGGGCTATAGTCCATAGGATCACAAAGAGTTGGGCACAACTGAAGCACCTTAGCAGGCATGCATGATCAAATTTTTTTGAAAACTCAAATGAAAAAGCACTTAATTGGTGGGTATGGAGAGACTTAAGGATGGTGATTGGGGATACTTCCAAAGAAACTAAGGCTTTAATTAAATCTCAAAGAACTACCAGTATTTCACCCCAAGGAAGAAAATGAGAAGAACACTTTGAGCAGAGGAACAGCAGAGAGCTCATCAAAATACTGGCTGCAACTCTAATATTACCATTTACAGTGGAAAATATTAAGGGTTTCTAAAATGCATTTGTCATATTCTTTACCTGTGTGGAGCTTATAATTTTTTTTAATGTTAAAACAATTTTTTAAAAGACAAAATAATGGACACGTCTTTTCCCTGACTATACAATACACACATAAGATTCAGATATTAAAAAAAAAAAAGGAAACCGAGACAGATATTGAGAAAGAGAGAAAGCAATAAAGAGAGAGAAGGGGGATAAAAGGAAGGAGGGGATGAAGGAAGGAAAAGAGAAAGAAATAAAATTTACCAGCATAATTCAACAGGGTTCTTAACTTCCAACATAACAGTTTTCTGGATTCAAGGCAGATTTCAAGGATTGATGTATAAAACTATGTATGTTAGATTATCTTACAGATGCAAAGGCCTTATTTTCAGTGGCTGCTATTCTTTGTCACTTTGGAATGACTAACAGAAGATAAGGGGCTTCCCCGGTAGCTCAGTTGGTAAAGAATCTGCCTGCAATGCAGGAGACCCCAGTTCTATTCCTGGGTCAGGAAGATCCACTGCAGAAGGGATTGGCTACCCACTCCAGTATTCTTGGGCTTCCCTGGTGGTTCAGCTGGTAAAGAATCCACCCACGATTTGGGAGACCTGGGTTTTATCCCTGAGTTGGAAAGATCCCCTGGAGAAGGGAATGGCTACCCACTCCAGTATTCTGTCCTGGAGAATTCCATGGACTACAGAAGATAGAGCTAGTCTGATTTATAAGCTCTCTTCATTTTTTTTAACATCATGATGTGTTACTTCCTGCCATTCAGTGCATGAGTTCTCCCAACTAATTCCAAAGCTTGCATATTAAATGAATTTTTTAAGACATCTCTCATTATAATATTTTATAAACTTCTATGACGTTCATCTCCTTCTCATCATCATGACAACCTGGCATTTATCGGTAGGAGTCCTGTTACACTGTCTTTTAATTTCCATTCCCTTTGATAATTTTCATCATCTTTTGATTTTCAGCTAAACCTATGGCAGTTGAGTTCTCATGTCCAATCTCACTAAATCAGGCAAGTATAATTATGTAATTTCTATGTGTTAACCAGGGCTGTGTTCCAAAGTGTTTCATTGGCTGTCGACCTCAGAACTATTTGAATGCTTACTAAAATGAAGATTTATAAGACCAGTTTCATAGCCCTGGAAATTTAAATTTTTAACAAGTTCCAGGAAAATTCTCCCTTCAGACTCCTATCATTTAGAAATATACGAGGCTTGAAATAAGTCCCCTGATTCCATTTGAGCCACCTTAACAACCTGAAGTAAAATGGCAGGTTCATCTCAAAGGAACTACAGAAACGCTATTGTGAGAGGAAACAACCACAGGTATGTTGAAAAACTAGTGGATGGCATCATCTAGGTTAATAACTTAGCTACAAATGGCTCACTTGCTAAAACTCTTTGAGATCATAAAATTTTATAATTGGATATGTCTACAGGATCATATAGAATCATATAGAATCGACTGAATTGAACTGAACTGATAGGATAATTAAGGCTTCCCTGGTAGCTCAGGTGGTAAAGAATCCACCTGCAATGTGGGAAACCTGGGTTTGATCCCTGGGTTGGGAAGATCTCGTGGAGAAGGGAATGGAAACCCACCCCAGTATTCTTGCCTGGAGAACCTCAATCATGGACAGAGAAACCTGGTAAGCTACAGTCCATGGGAGTCACAAAGAGTCAGACATGACTGAGTGACTAACAGTTTAATAGGATCATTTGGCTTCCCTGGTGGCTCAGTGGTAAAGAATCTGCCTGCCAATGCAGGAGACACAGGAGATCAGAGTTTGATTCCTGGGTTAGGAAGATCTCTTAGAGAAGGAAATGGCAACCCACTCCAGTATTTTTGCCTGCGCAATCCCATGGACAGAGAAGCCTGGTAGGCTATATTCCACAGGGCTGCAAAGAGTCAGACACAACTTAGCAACTAAAGCATGAGTATATATAGCACCATTTACTGCAATGTTAGCTTGACCTTCATATTAAACCTGAGGAAACCAAGGATTATGGAGTCCAGTTATTATGTTATTTTATTTACTTTAAAATAGGAGATTTTTGCTTGCTTTTTTAAGAGTAACACCTAATAATGACATATGTAAAATGTATTCGTTTTACCAAAATAGTCAGTCTCCTGCCAGTTGAGAGAGTGTAAGTATAGTGGGCCTGACTTATTTTTTGCTATAATTTAATCCAATTATCTAAAGCTCCAAATGCAGGGGGAAAAAACTTATGTGAATAACTGGTTCGGTCTCACGGTTATAAGTAGGTTAGAATGTGTCAATCATCCAGTGCCCTGAGAAAGCTATGAAGACACAATTTCAAATATCATGTTTTTGCTTGCTGGGAGCCACATGAAGGTTAGTGAATTTTAAACATATTTGTAAGCTTAATAAATACAGATTCTTCTGTACATGTGCCATAGAAGCCCAAGTACATTTTGCTTATTTCTGTGTTATGCTTACAGAATCATCTAACATGACTCAAATCACAGAACACTTTAAAAAGAGATTTTTTTTTTTATATGAAAAAGCAGCCCATAGAAATAAATATTTGACCAAAAGCTAAACAAATTTTTCCCTGGTGGCTCAGCTTGAAAGAATTTGTCCACAATGTGGGAGACCTGGGTTCGATTCCTGGGTTGGGAAGATCCCCTGGGGGACATGGCAACCCACTCTAGTATTCTTGCCTGGAGAATTCCATGGACTGAGGAGCCTGGCAGGCTATAGACCATGGAGACACAAAGAGCAGGACAGGACTGAGAGTCCAAGCACTGCACAGTATATTTAAACAGATTTAACCAAGACTGTCCACCAAAAATACACAAAATTCAATCCTGGGTAAGAGAAGGAAAGTAGTTTCTTTTTTTTAGAGCATGCAGCTAATTTTAAAATTTGTTTTCACTGGGAAAATGAGGTTGTTAATCACACGTAGTTACAGACACTCCAGCAGCTGCTTCTCACTCCTTGCTGCTGACGCAAGTTCACCTTTCACTAAGAAATTAGAAGCAGTCCTAAAAGAATGTCCACAGGCTCTGACCACAGCACAAGCGCATCTGTGCTTACCCATCCTGCTTTGAGGATGTGCTATCCATTCCTCTCATGAAAGCCAAGCCCTCCACTTACACTGACTGGTAATCTTCTTATCTTCTCAATAGCAATCACTCCAGTGACTATTTCCCCTACATTCTCAATGGTCTTTCCTCTCTGCTAGAGTATAAAAATCTATAATATTGCACAAAAAGAAAAGGAAGAAAAGAAGGAAGGAAGAGAATGAGGGAAGGGAGGAAGAGAAGAAAAAGAAGAGAAGGGAGGAAGAGAGAAGTTAAGAAAAGCCTTCCTATACCTTCTGCTTCTCTTGTTACTAAGAAAAAAGGGAGCCTGGGGTCCTAGAGAAGAATTTGTTTTCTGATAGAGCTCCTATGGAAACTGGAGAGCTAGTACTTATGTTCAACCCTGGTCAGCCAGAACTTGAACCTCAGCCCTGTTAGCAATTAAGGCAGGGATTTAAGGAATTGGACTGAAATTGGCCCCTACTTACATCAGAAGAGGAGCTGGTGCAGCTTTAAAGCCCCACCACCTAGTGTCAGAATTTCTCTCCTGGAGCCTGACACTCAGCCCTGCTGGTTCTCTGTGCACTGCCCTCAATGTCATGGGCAGCGGGGGCTCGTGCATCGGACACTGGTTCTGCCCCTTGGAGCTTTTCCCAGCAAACACTGCTCCAGCCAGCCTGGCATGTATGCTGCCTGGTTACCCATTCAACACGGTTGGGACAACAGTACCACTTCCTGTTTAGAGCAAAACTCCTAAAGAGTGACTTATACTGTTGCCTCTATTTTTTTTTAATTGTCTCTTTTTTTATATATATACATTTTAAAATTAATTAATTAATTAATTTTATTTTTGGCTGCTTTGTCTTTGTTGCTGCATAAGGGTTTTCCCTAGTTGTGGTGTGCCGGCTTCTTATTGCAGTGGTTTCTCCTGTGGCAGAGCACGGGCCCTAGGCTCACGGGTTTCAGTAGTTGCAGCTTGCAGCCTCTAGAGCACAGGCTCAGTAGCTGTGCTGCATAGGCCTAGTTGCTTCACAGCATGTGGGATCTTCCCGTGTCTCCTACATTGGCAGGAGGATTCCTTATCCACTGTACCACCAGGGAAGCCCTTAAATTTTCTTTTAAACTCCCTCCAGAAAGCCTTTTCTATTAATAGTCCTCTGAATAACTCACAAAATGGTCAACAGTGTCTCCCAGTTGCCAACTCTGTCCTTATTTCATTGCTCTGTCCTATCATTGCTTTGGACACCATGCACCCTCCCTCCTTCCTGAAGCAGCTACCTCACCCGGCCCCTGAAAGACCACTCTTTTGGTTCCCTTGTCCTTCACAATCTCACCCCTTCTCAGCCTTTACTGTGGATCCCTCCAACCTCTAACCCTGGAAACATCCCAAGCCTTGGGTCTCAGAACTTCTCTACCTAAATTACTCCCTAAATGATCTCTTCCAGTTTCCTGTATTTAATGGTATTAAATATCAACTTTATGTTGACAACTTTCAAATCTACATGTCCAGTTATGACTTTTTTCTTGGAACTAAATACTCATCTGTAATGTCCACACTGGATTTATCCCAAAATGAACTGCCGCATTCCCTACTGAACTCTCTTTTCTTCAGCCTTACCCTTCTGAATTGCTCAGGCCCAAAACCTTGGAAACATCTTTGCTTGCTTTATTTCATACTCAACATCAAATCCATCAGGATATTGTGTCACCCTTATCTCCAAAACAAGGCAAAAATTTAATCACTTTTCACATCCTCTATTGCTATTGCCCTGATCCAAACCATTATCTCCCATTGTCTGGATATGAACTAGCTTACTACAGCATTTCTGCATTTTGGCACCTGGACAGTTTTTCTTATAGCATCCAGACTAATCCCTTTAAAAGGAAATAAGATCACTTTTCATGATTATGACTTTCTATTCACTTCCATCTTGCTCAAAGTAAAAGCCAAAGTCATATAACGGCCTCCAAGGCCCTAGAAGATCTGACTCTTCCCACTTCCTTGCTGATATCTGTTACTTTCCTAGCAGTAAAGACCTCCTTGCTATCTCTGGAGCATACTCCTAACTCGGGACATTTGATCTTGCTGTTCCTTCTGCCTGGAACACTCTGCCAACAAATATAAATATGGCTCACTTGTCCCTTTTTTAGGTCTCCGGGGTAGCTTCCCCAACTGCAATATGTAAAATGCTACTACCATCCACATTCCCCATTCTGTTCTGTTTTCTTTTTCCATGGTACTTACTGCTACTTGACACACTACATCATTTTTTATTGTATCTATTACTTCTCTAGAATCCAACTCCACTAAGGGAAGGGCTTTGCTTTGTTCTCTAGTGTGACCCCAGGACCTAGGACAACAACAGCCTTATTGGAGGTGATTACTGTATATTTGTTGAATGAATAACTACATAAATATTAAAGTTATTAACACGTTAAACCATGTTCCTTTATATTTCAATCACAGCATGACTAAAAGTATAATTACGTAATATGCCAATGAAAGGCTTATTTTTGTCATGTGAGATTTTATTCTGAGATGGCTGATTAAACATTTCATTTCTGAAGTGAAATCTCTATTCTTGGGTCACTTATTTTCAAACAACCTTTTGGCTCTTTTGAAAGAACTTCCCATAGATTATTGTTTACTCTTTTTATTTTTTCACAACATTCTCAAAGATCAAGTGAAAAACACATGTCAAAGCAATTTCTCCCTGCTCTTTCTGATTAAAATCAATATTCTCCCTGATTTTAGCAGCAGTAAAAATCAACACAACAGTTTCTGTTAACTCAATAGTATGTCAAGTGATATCTTAGCGTATTGTTACCAGCAAGAGTATCAACAGAGGACTACCAACAGCCTATAATCACTGCTGTTTTATTATCTACAAAATGTCATCTGTGCATATGGCATTTTACAAAACAACACAGTGAAAACAAAGCTCCTGTCTCAAGTAGCTTAGAGCTTATTTAGACAAAGAACAAAAGAAAAGGAGGCAAAACTTAAAACGAGAGCCTGCTGTTGTTGAGCAAAAAGTATGATTGATCCAAGTAAGGGCAGGGTAGTGAGTCTCATTCCTGCTCTGTGAATATGTAGCTTGATTCTGCTCTTTGGATCACAAACAACAGCCATAACCCTAACTGGTTTTCTCAAAACACTCCTCCTGTTGATCACAGAGAAGAAAGCTCAGGACATACCCATCAGAAAATACACTGTTAGATATATCCAACAGCAATATAAAACCACACCCCACCAAGAGTTGCTGGCGTCTTGTAATATTTTGTTTAAAAAAAAAAACTGAGCTTTTCCAAGAAATCTTATAAAAACTGTATTGACTTTAGCCTAATAGTGAATTTCTAAGTTTACATAATTTATATCATCCAAATTAAGGAAATTTACAATAAGGGTTATTAGTAGTAATTAATATTAACATTGCAGTTACTAAGAAATGATTTTACAAATATGTAAAAGTGTGCATTAAGAAAGCTAAATATGGTAGCAAACAAAAAATTGGAAACAACCTAAATGTCCAAAAGAAATTATTTGAAAGGACTGGATAAATAAATTAAATCTAGCCCACCCCGTACCACAGAACACTATTCAGTCATTAAAAATGGATCTTTGGGACTTCCCTGGTGGTGGACTTCCCTGGTGATCGCCTTCCAATCAATGCAGGGGGTGTGGATTCGATCCCTGGTCAGGGAGCTGAGATCCCACATGCCTTGCAGTCAAAAAACCAAACTATAAAACAGACACGATATTGTAACAAATTCAATAAAGACTTTAAAAATGGTCCACATTAAAAATATCTTTAAAAAAAAAGAGTTTTGGATATATATTTATTGTTACAAAAAATATTTTAATTATAAGGCCACATGTATCCTATGGTCCTATTTTGACATATGTATATATATATATATATATACATACACACTCACATTCACATCACATAGAGACTCACTCACACTACATATGTATGACTCTGTATACAAGGAATGTGAAAAACAGTGAGAGTGTGTGTGATAGAGAGATGAGGGGTAAAAAATCAAAAATAAAAGATAGGAAATCCCTTATAGATAGAATGGAGTAAAGTATATTGAAAAAGAGAAATCTCAATGAAGAAAGAGAAGCCAGTCAAATAGGCCCACTGAAGACACCCACAGAATAGTCTGTGATACACAGATTAAGTTGTGCCCACAAAGATTCATACAGACAGGTGAAGGATGAAAGGATAAATACTAAAAGGCTAATAGTGGTTAAGTCTGAGTGGAGAGGTTATAAGTAATTTTCAAGCTACCTTTCTATATTACGTGATTTTTTTTTACTATGAAAATTTACAGGATTTATAGAAATAATAAAATATAAAGCTATTAACAAAAAACACTAGAACTCCAATGAAATAGACACACTTTAAACACATAAATAAACACAGCCTTCAAATTCTTAAGTGCTAAAAATTTAATGAAAATATAATTTACTCTTTAAAATCCTGGAAGTTTTTGGTTTCTACTTAGTTAACAACGTATCTTAGTGAAGTTAACAGAAAAGCATGCAGCCTGTTCTCCAAAGGCTTTTTAATTTATTTTATAAGACCCACTGTATGCCAACAAAGAAGTTACTTCTCATTCAGAATATTATTTCCATATGAAAACAGCACATATGTATTTGTATTTCAACTTCTCTTTAAATCTCAGAACTTCAAAGCCTTGAGGCAATTTCAACATATCTAAGTAGGAACAAAGATAATCTCCATCACATCATCCAAATCAGATATTGAAGGAAGTTTTTCAGGGAAAAACAGAATTCTTGATCAGAATTCTCTAGTTCTCAAAAGTAGCTTTAGACAGATCCAAATATAAAGAAAAGTTTGCAAAAGTGGAACACAATTTTTGCTTTAGAAAAGGTTAGAAAACTTCTACAACTTTCAGTTCAGTTCAGTTCAGTCGCTCAGTCGTGTCCGACTCTTTGCGACCCCATGAATCGCAGCACGCCAGGCCTCCCCGTCCATCACCAACTCCCGGAACTTTAGCAAATCATAAAATAAGTCTCTCTGTGTGTCCAAAAGTGATGAAAATATACACTACTTTTAATTCACCAAATTATGATTTTTAATTTTTTCACCAACCTACAAGGAATTCACTAGTCTGAAAGCAAAACTAAAAATAATATCTCTTTTTTTTTTAGCATAAAAAGCACCAGTATATGAGGTTTTATTTCTGAGTTTAAAAATCAGTAACTTTTAATTCACTAGAGAAACTAGCAATGGCACCCCACTCCAGTACTCTTGCCTGGAAAATCTCATGGACGGAAGAGCCTGGTAGGCTGCAGTCCATGGGGTCTCTGAAAGTTGGACGCGACTCAGTGACTTCACTTTCACTTTTCACTTTCATGCATTGGAGAAGGAAATGGCAACCCACTCCAGTGTTCTTGCCTGGAGAATCCCAGGGACGGTGGAGCCTGGTGGGCTGCTGTCTATGGGGTTGCACAGAATCAGACACGAATGAAGCAACTTAGCAGCAGCAGTAGCAGCAGCAGAGAAACTAGAAATCAATAATATAGCAAAACCTAATGATTTTCCACTTAAATTTCTTATGCATATAAATATGGCCATGCGCATTAAATAATAATGTCAGATTTTTCAATATCAGACAAACATAATGCCTAGAAGGCTATAGATTAGGTGTCTCATTTCTAACAAAACCTGGAATAAACATCATTTAAAATTTTGTTATTTTAAAACATTTTCAAATACATGAGTAGAATAATTCTGAGTCACTGGAAGTTTATTAGTAAATATTATTTACAAAAACCACAATAATTCTCTTAAAATTCAACAGTATCACTACTCTTTCTTATAATCCCTTTTCATTCCATTCTTCCACTGATGACAAAGTGACCACTTGTTAAATTTAGAGATTATGTCCCTGATTCCTCCAAGATACTCGTGTTGATCAAAATTCTTCAGCTGCACATGGCAGAAACTCATCAAGTTATATTAAACTTTTATAAACACACACACACATTAGTTCATGTAAATAAACCATAGAAAGGGAGAACAGAGTCTATCTTTATAAACCAAAAAGAAAGCTCTCAAACACTGACAAGAAAATACTTTTCTCTTTTTTCCACTTCTCTTTGTAGGTTACTTCTCTCTCTCACACCATCTTCTCCAGATGGCTATGAATTAGTAGCTAAAAGTCCTACCTTACACCTTAACACCCTCTAACTTAGGGGGGAAATCAAAAGAACAAAAAAACACAAAACTTCATCCTCAAACTCTAGTTAGAAACAAATCCACAGAAGTATTCTGACCAACTCAATCTGGCCAACAGCTTAAATGGAAAAGGACAGACTTCAAGGAGGAGGAGTGTTCACAGAACCTTTAAGGAAAAACATTGTTGATAGCTGGAGTGAGGTAGTTGACGGGTTTGGTGGGACAGGAGAGGGAATACTCACACCACATGGGGTGAAACTGCACAGCATGTTCCAGGAATAAGAGACACTCCAATGCAACTAAGGATATGAGGTTGGTAGAAGCCTTGATGGACTTCTCTCAATGTGAGTAGATGTTCATTGTCCAGAGTTAACTTACTCACATCCTCATATTCTCCCTTAAGCCTGATCATTGTGAAAGAATTCTATTTTCTTCTAAGATGCTCTCTCACCTACATAGTATAGTGATACAGCATCTTGCAGGCAATATTCCCCATAACCACACGTTCCCATAGGAACACACAAAACTGTCCACAGGTTGAAAACCTGTGACTTCCTCTTCTCTGTCTCTCTCTGAGCCTCCCTCTCCATCTAGAAGTGAAGCAAGTCTGTGTGTGCACCATGAAGCATGCAGCAAGAGGTCTTATTGCAGGGACAGTGTGGAAACGTGAAAGGGACTATTCCAGAAAGACATTTAAACTTTGACCTAGAAATGTGGGTTTTAAGAAATAAAAAGCCAGGAATTGATGCCTTGGATACTGAAAAGTTTATGGTTCTGCTCCATCTCTCTATAACATCCTGATTTGGAAAGCAAATTTGGTTGGTAGAGAAACTTTGGTTCAATCATAAAGAAGCCCTCATGAAATCCCTTTGCACTCTCCACCACCTTCCCCTACCCCACTCATTACAGGGAATGTCTATTGTTTTTCCTCTCAGAATCAATTTTCACCTCATCCTAGGAACAGCCCCTGGATTTCCTCTTAGGCAGACACCTCTCACAGCTTAGAAATATCTGAGAAAATAAAATTGGTGCTCAGCTGGTGACATGTATGAACTGCTTTAAGGCATAATGTGAGTTTAAGCGCCAGTATCCCACTGGAGAAAGATGTTAGCACACACTATCTTCCCCTTGCATTAACTGGTTACTAATGTGGCTTTCATCCCCCAAAGTTTTATTAACTGTTATTAACAGGATAGCCCTTTAAAAATAATTGTGAGTAACTAAAATGATTTGCCCTCCAAGAAGAAACAAGACACTACTTTCCTCTCCCTTTAATTCGATCGTTGCTGAGGTTAAGATGGAGACATATCCACCCGCAAGAGACACATCTCTTAGGGGCCCCTCAGGCTGTTGCTCTGAAGGTAATTTTGCACACCATATTTCTAACACCACGACTTTGACCCTAGAATGACTGCAGTCATATTTTGACAATATTTCTTGTTAAAGTATTCACTCTTCAACCCTAGAAAATGGCTTTTTAAAAAAATGTACACCTTCTTGTCTGTAATAATGGTTAAAAAGAGAAAAGAAAAGAAAGAAGTTTCTTCTTAGCTCTTCTACTGTCATTTTCCACATCTATAAGAGAACAGATGAACTGATTTATGAAGTTTCTTTGGCTCTAACAACCCAAGATTTGAAAACACACTAAGCATTTCAGTTGGCAGCATGGCCAGGTAGAATGACCTCTCACTCTGCTACCATTCAAAAATAGTAAAGCTATCATTCAGTGTGCAAATGAACGGGCACAAGACAAGCTGACATTGCCTCACCAGGACTTACAGACAGAACACTGAAATCTGAGATCACAGTGTGTTAAAGAAATGAGTATCTGTGGAGCAAACGCAACAGGATTCATAGGCATGGAGTTGAGAGGTTAAGTTTCAGATGGGAGGGGGCTGTCATCTTCTCTGTAAATGTGAAGCAGTTCTTGAAAATCCCTTTTAGCAAAAAGACATAATCATGATGACACTTCCTATGAATCCTATAAAAAACACAAAGCACAACCAGCCCCTTTGTCAGTGTCATTTATTATGAGTGATTTAATGAAATTTGAAGGTGACAGTAATAGTCTCATGACACACTTTAGATCAAAAAGCAAAGGTGAAACAAACCAAAATATAAAGCATATGCCTGGTATTTTAAAGTTACATACTTGCAACCTACCACAGGAGTCAATTATTCTGACACATTCTGTTCATGGGCATGTAAAATATGCACAAAATTAAAGGTTTCAACTTGAACCATGTACTGCTGCTGCTGCTGCTAAGTCACTTCAGTCGTGTCCAACTCTGTGTGACCCCATAAACAGCAGCCCACCAGGCTCCTCTATCCCTGGGATTTTCCAGGCAAGAATATTGGAGTCGGTTGCCATTTCCTTCTCCCATGGGACTGAATATGAGCCAGTCACTTGAGACAATATAGCAAAGACAGACTCTTCATGTCATTGATTACCTACATTTTTCAGAGGATGCAAAATATGGAGTGATTTTCCTTCAAAATGTATCTACAATTATACCACTTTTTCTCTATTTCTATTGTTAATACCCTGGATAAAGCTTCCATCTTCTCTCATCTGATTAATATAAAAGCCTTTGGATACCCTATTTCCACCCTGGTCCCCTGCATCTATGTTATCACACAGCCAGAATCCAACTCATTACGACCCCCATGGACTGTAGCTTGCCAGGCTCCTCTGTCCACCCATGGGATTATCCAGGCAAGAATGCTAGAGTGGCTTGCCATTTCCTCCTCCAAACTCATGTTTAATGGTAACATAACCGAAGTGAAAATGAGATTTTGGTTGACTGCAGGGTCAGTGGTATTGTACAAGCACTAGAAAATTTTTTTAGAACTTATTTTATTGCTTTTGAGGACAGTTAATATTTGTAGAATATATGATTATAAAAAGGGAAGAAATAATTGCTCTTTTTACTATGCTGATAAAAGTAGGGTTGCACTGTCTGAGAGGGTCACTAGCTGACAAGAATTGATCAAGATAAAAAATGAACAAGATATTAAGAAGGGAAAAAGAGTTGTGTCATGTGGGGAATACTCAATTCTCATGAACTAAAGAAATTTGGGACATTCAACCACAAGAAAAAAATTCCCACATGATGGATGGAAATAGGGGGAAAAAAGACACTAATGGCTGCCTTAAAAATAGGAAGGACTACCACGTAAAAACAGAATTAAATTTGTCCTGTATGGAATTTCCAAGATGGTGGTTTGACTCTGTATGGGCAAGACCTATTCAACAAACACAGCATACCAAAATTAATAGAGAATATTAATAGCTCCAAGAAATGTTCACATAAAGTATGATTATAATCCACCCCTCCACCTGAGTTACTTCAGCACCTTCTTCCTACCTGATCTCCTGTATCCAGTGCCTCTCCAACAGCCTAAGCAAACCATTCAAAGTACAGAACTGCCCTATATTCCCCTACTTAAAAGTCTTCAAAACATTCCACTGCCTTTAGAACAGAATCCAAACTCCTTCACTAAACATTTTCAGCCTCCTCTTTCATAGTTCTGCCTTTGTACTCTGGACTTCAGACCGAATGAACGTTTCCCAGACCTCTGAAGAGAACATGCTTCACTCATCTTCAGATTTCAGCTCTCAGTAGTGTCTTTATATACAATGCAATAACTTCTCCTCACCATCAGGGTAAGTTCTTCTCATCCTTCAGATCGCAGCTTTGGTATCCAGCTCAAATATCCTTTTCAGATGAAACATGCTAAAGTCATCATCAAGCTCATATATGCGAACAAAAGGAACAAATCATGGTGATCTTTTGAAAGCATAAACCAGAACACCCCACTCCCTGCTCAAATTCTACAGTCGCTTCTGATCACATTTAGAATAAAGTCCTCTTCACCGTGATCTGCAGAGCTTTGTGGCGTGACCCCTGGCTCCCTCCATCCTCCGCTGCTGTCAGTGTTTCTCCCCGCTCCAGCCACGCTGGCCTCCTTGCTGTTCCTCCAACATGTGATGCATGCTCCTGGCCTCATAATCTTTTCACTTGCAGCTTCCTCTACCTGGAACAAAGCTTCCCCAGATATTTGCATGAGTTGGTCCCTCACTTCATGCAGAATTTGACTCACTTGTCATTTCCCTCACCACCATTTATCAAAAACACACTTCTCCACACTCTTTCCCTTTTTCTTTTATTATTTCATTTTATAATCCTTATCACTATCTGATGTCCTGTTATACATTCTTGCTTGTGTATTCTTTCTTTCCCCTGACAGAAATAAATGCAACTTCCATGAGAAAAGAGACAATGTCTTGTCTTGTCTTGTCTGTATGTCCAGCACTTAGACCAGTGCAAAGAAAATACTAAGTGCTCATTAAATTTTAATAATGCGTGACTGAATCATCCTGTTTTTCTACATAGCATTCATTATTATCTGAAATTTAGCCTACTCATTTCCTCTATTGTTTGCTTACTCTGTCTCTACCTTTTAAATAGAATATAGGTTCTATGAGCCCTAGAAGTTTATCTGTCTTGATCCTCGATAGAACAGGGGTGGGGAAGAAAAAACAGAATAGTGTGTGAACTTGACAAGTGAAAGTGTTAGCCATTTAGCTGTATCCGACTCTTTGTGACCTCATGGACATAACCTACCAGGCTCCTCTATCCATGGAATTCTCTAGGCAAGAACACTGGAGTGGGTTGCCATTTCCTTCTCCAGGGACTCTTTCTGACCTAGGGACTGCCATATCACAGGCAGACTCTTTACCAACAGAGCCACCAGGGAAGCAGAATAATATCCTATATATTCCTGGTTATAGCCCTTGCACTTTACAAAAATGCTTATTTCATTGTCCATATTTTCCACTAGACTGGAGGCTCAGAAAAGTCAAGAACTTATTTTCTTCAGCAGCTACACCCTCAGCATTATCATAAACCCTTGGTATAAAAAAATTTCATTTTATAAGTGTATCCATGTAAAGAAGAAAAGAGTGGAGAAAAGGACAAAAGAACAGACAGAAGGAAAGATGAACTTTTTCAGAGGATTGGAAAGATTATTTAGGATCGAAAGTGAATGAACGAGATGACCATTCATTGATATTCCTGAGTTTTTCCCAAAGGAAGGCCCAAAGGAGCTACAAAAGAGCAAATGCATAAATTAAGGCTCTAAAATAGATTCTAAGAGGCCAGTTAGAGTGTAAGAATCTAAGCACTTGGCTTCCTGTCAGATGTTTGTCACTAGGACACTGGTCACATTAATGTTCAAGTAGTTCAAATATTTTTGTTTGTGGATCTTAGGGAAAATTCTGTTTCTTTTCCTCGAATTTCATATTTCTCCTCCTGTGTCCCCACAGCTTGTGATCTTTATATACATTTTTATACTTGAAAGTTGTTCATTATCACCTTATCATAGTTCTCTACCCTGGTGGCTCAGAGGTTAAAGTGTCTGCCTCCAATGCGGGAGATCTGGGTTCGATCCCTGGGTCAGGAAGATCCCCTGGAGAAGGAAATGGCAATCCACTCCAGTATTCTTGCCTGGAGAATCCCACGGACGGAGAAGCCTAGTAGGTTACAGTCCACGGGGTCGCAAAGAGTCGGACACGACTGAGCAACTGAACTGAACTGAACTGATAGTTCTCTACAACAAAATATAGGAATTTTAGTGTTCTATGAACACAAGGCTATACATTTTCTTTGAATTAATAATTCATTAAAATTAGTATTGATGTAAAATGAACAAAATAACATAAATTTAAAAGGTGAACACAAGTATAAAAAGGTATATGATATTAAATAGAAAGTAAAATTGTAAATATGAAAAAGGGAATTTTATTGGGCCTATACATCTTAATGAGGAGGGGAAATTTACCATGTCTTGATTAGAGGACTCACTGAACGGTCCCTCTGCCTTTGGCTCTACAGGCTTGGAAGTCCCAAGGTCAAGTCTCATAATAAGATTCTAGGTAGGTGAAGGTAGGTTTTTCTTTTATAATTTGGGCAGAGAGGTTTTGTAGAAGAGGAGGTCACAAAGGGAATATCCACCTCAGGTAACTTCTGAGGTAAATCAGGTTTTGAAAATAGTACCTTCTTGCACACTCACTCAGCCATGTCTGACTCTTTGTGACCCCATGGACTGTAGCCTGCCAGGCTCCTCTGTCCATGGGATTCCCCAGCCAAGAATACTGGAGTGGGTTGCCATTTCCTTCTCCAGGGGATCTTTCCCACCCAGGGATAGAACCGTCACCTCCTGCATCTACTGCATTGGCAGGTGGATTCTTTACCACTAGCGCCACCTGGGAAGGCAATTCTCTGGAAAATGGTTCCCCTAAAACAACCCACCAGTGTACCCCTTAGAAAATCTCTTTGTACCCTGGTCTGAGGATCACCGGCTGGCATCACAGTGAAGCTCATCTGAAGCTCTCCTCCTCTTGTGAGCATGTCTCCCCCAACAGTTTCCCTCACTCTCTCCACTGAAATTTAGAGCCTCTCTACTAAATTTCAGGCCAGCCTTTCCAGCCCTGGCAGGGTATTCCCACATGCACACCTATCTGATAACTCACACTCCACATGCCTCAAGATAACATTATCCCTGTCTCACCCCCCAAAACAGGTTATACCATCTCTGTATTTTCTATCTCACACAGTGGCATCACAAATCTTCCAGAAACTCAAGCTAAAAAACATTAACTCTGAACAGTGAATCTAATAAAAATTGAGATAACTAGCTGATCTCTAGCCAGCAGACTAATAAAGCTCAGACATGACACTTTCTGGGTGGTCTTGGAAGCTGGAAGTACAGAAGGTATATCTCTTTCCCTTGAAGATGAATCCTAACAGATGAGATCTCAGTAGGTGGAGATAGGCTGATTCTTCTGACCATGGTCAGTAAACCCTCCAGAATAAGCCAGGGCACCTTGGTTAGGACTGAGCCTCTTAATTTGGTTCTAGTAAATTAGAATGGGTCTTAAGCAGGAGGGATATAGTTATAACACCATCCCTTCCCAGGGGATTACAGATCTAATGTGATTGGACTAGAAGCCTTGTTTCTGGCTCTATTCAAAAACAGCTTTCCCATGATCCTTTTCATGTCTAGAGTTAAAATACTGGTCATGAGGTGCTGAGATTAGTTGCTCAGTCGTGTCCAACTCTGCGACCCTATGGACTGCAGTTGGCCAGGCTCCTCTGGCCATGGGATTCTCCAGGCAAGAATACCGGAGTAAGTTGCATGCTCTCTTCCAGGGAATCTTCCCAACCCAGGTCTCCCACATTGCAGGCATATTCTTTACCTTCTGAGCCACCAGGGATTCCCAAGAATATTGTAGTGGGCAGCCTATTCCTTCTCTGGAGATCTTCCCAACCCAGGAATCAACCCGGGGTCTCCTGCATTGCAGGTGGTTTCTTTACCAGCTGAGCTACCAGGGATTAAATATCAAGAACAGCAGTTTGCTCTTTGAGATGTTAACCATTCCTCAGTCCCAAGGCCTGGAAGAAGGTACTAAAACGAACTAAGGTGGGATCTACTTCACAGCTTCTACAGAGGAACCTGAGAGATATGCATTATATATAATCTCAACATAAGAAAAGGGAGAAGAGACACTGAAAGTAAATAGAGCCCTATTAGTTAAGCAAGTAGGATGGGAACTTGAGATATAAAAATATTTAGATGCTCTGGACTAATAAAGACTAATCCATGGAAAGTATTACTGGACAATAATTATTCATATGTGAATATTCCCACAAAGACTACAGAAGATGCACGTTATACAGAGCTCCTTTCATTTTAAGAGGGAAAAAAATCAACTTAAACTAGCCGAAAAGAAAACAAACTATGGGATTTATTAATTCATGTAACTGGAGAATTCAGGGGCGCATCAGCCTCAGACACTGTTAGACCCCCCAGGTTCGTGCTGCCAGCCATGTATTTTCCTCCCCATTTTCAGCCCTGCCCTCCTCCTTGGTCAGCTTCATTCTCCAGGCAACCTATCAAAAGCATCCAAGGAAATGAAGGAAAATGAATGCTGGCAATTCCACACTATGACCATTATAGCTAGTGATACACAGAAGAAGAAAGAGTCTGCAACCAATCTCCAGGAGGGCGTCTGACTGACCCAATTTTGGACACGTGTATGTCCTTGAACGGCTCATTTTGTCAGGGGAACGAGGGAGTTTGATGGCCAGTGCTGGAGCCCATCTATCATTGTGGCCACCTGGTAAGCCCCACAGACTCCCTGACAGTATTCCCCACAGGAAGAAGTTATATACCAAAGAGAAAGGGGAGAGAAGGGAAGGGGAGGGAAGCAAGCCTGAAAAATCAAGGTGTAACTATTAAAGACCCCTGCAGGAGGATTCCGTGTTGGCTGGCTTGGTTTCTTTTCCTTCTCTACTTTCAGAGACTGATTTTCTCCTGCCAGATTGGTTCCTCTGGATCTTGTCTTTCAAAATCAGTACATAAGAGAGAATGAGGAAAAAGAAGAGAAAAGACATAAGGTGTGCAGGGGTGTGATTTGGCAAAACTTGGAGAGAAAGAGGCACAGAGCTGAGACTATGTGAGGAAAATGGATGGGTGACAAAGGAAATATTTAAAGTATTGCTTTAGGTTATGTAATGCCTTTCATGTGGTTTAAGCAAATAAGTAAAGAAAGAGCTATTCTGAATTGTTGTTGGGTTTCTAAACCATTCCTTTGACAACTACAGTATGATTAGATCCTATTGTAGAGTGCAAATACTATATTCTATTAATGTTTACACATGTATCTCCCTTACTAGATCAAAGTTTTCCTGAAGGTCGTTATATCTTATACCATAGTGCTCTGCACACAGAAAGGACTCAGAAACATAATTGTTGATGTGTGATTTTTTTTCACTCCCAAGACACTCCAATAAAGTAGGTCCTTCAAATTTTTAAAAATCCTAAAGATGGTGTTTCCATGGCCTCTGATTACAACCTTTTTTTAAGTACACAAGAACCCCCTTTGTGTCTTCATAAACTCATTCTAAGGCATTTTCTGTCTTCATTTAAAAATCAAGATAGTTAAGGCAATAATAACCTATCAACATCACAGAATCAAAGTAAGTAAGGCATGGAAGAGAACTTAAAATACCGAAACCAATTCCTTCATTTGCCGGAAGGAAAATGGGATCTCTTTCCAGTTAAATTATTTGTTCACCCATATGGCTATTTAGAGCCTAAATCAAGGATTTGAGTTCTAAAACTACAGTTTCAGGACTGTTTCTATGCATCATCTTGCCTCCGAAACAGTACACCTTCTTGAAGACATGTTCAATCCTCTTCTCTTCATACTAAATAAGGATAATTATCCCTGCCTTTCCCATAGTTCCCAATTAAAAAAAAAAAAAAAAAAAAACAGTGTGTGAATAATATGGGGTAGTATAAGAACACAGCTCTAGATTCTGACCACTCTTGATTCTTCTTTTTTGAAGTTGTATGATTTGGTGGAAGTTTGTCTATAAAATTCATGTAATCATACCTATAGTTTACCAGATATCTACAAGGTACTGAACTGTAGGCACCGGAAAGATAAAACAAATAACATATCATAGACCCTAAACATATATTCGGATTTTTTTTCTGCCAAACCACAACCCCATCCATAGTTGAATAATATTTATGAAAAATACTGAAACATACAGAAGTCTATGTCAGAGGTCACAATTTTAGCTCAATGAAGAAACTGCAGTTGAAAGTTGGAATATCAAGAAATTTAAGTACTATATGTTAAATTAACCATTGTTCAAGTTAATAACATTTCTTAGCTAACTCACAGCCCCATAATACTAATGAAATAAAATATTCCTTTAATTTTTTTTCTTTTTTAATCATGAGAATGTATTAGCACCAAATAAGAACAGGAGCCCAAACCACAAAGTACTCAGAGGGGTCTGAGATTTATTTAAAAGACAAAGTTATTTTGTCACCGATAGCAGTAGAGATTAGAAACTAAGTAACAACTCTCTCTCAAACATTACCACCTAATTTACAATAGCGGCAGCAAGGAGAGCAGTCTTGTAGATGAAAAGTAATTTGATAAAATAATGGCTGCCATTTTTCTACCGCAATTGCTCTGCAACATAATTTATAGGGCCCATACTTCTCATCTTCTTGATGACAGGTAATGGAAAAAATTTCAGCCGCAAACCTTGATAGTAGGCTAAGACCATTTGGATCGGTACTTCTAACTCATTTTTAACTGTTTCCTCAATTATCTTCTTTCAACTTTTATCCCATTTCATCAGAAAGAAGGACAAAGGTTGATAATAAGAAAATCTCTGTTCAACATTGAGACTTTTAGATTAAAAATAGCTGTAAAATGATTTTGACTCTATATTGTAAAGATATTGGTTCATTATCTACATTGAGATGATAATAAATTAATCTACAACTATCACCATGAATACTAAAAGAGGCAATACAGGGTTATATATATGGCTCTTTTAAAAATGAAGCTCACAATTTTTTTTTTTTTAGTTGACTCTGTGCCCTATGTATTTCAAGTAAGTCCTGAAGTAATTTAAAGATTATCACAAAATGTGATATTTAAGAACAAAAGTGAAACAGACCACCAGAAAGATGTAGGTGGAATATAAATTTTAAGCACCTAAATTGACTTGATTAAAATCTTGAATCGGAGAAGGCAATGGCACCCCACTCCAGTACTCCTGCCTGGAAAATCCCATGGATTGAGGAGCCTGGTGGGCTGCAGTCCATGGGATCGCTGAGGGTCGGACACGACTGAGCGACTTCACTTTCACTTTTCCCTTTCATGCATTGGAGAAGGAAATGGCAACCCACTCCAGTGTTCTTGCCTGGAGAATCCCAGGGATGGGGGATGAATACTAAAAGAGGCAATACAGGGTTATATATATGGCTCTTTTAAAAATGAAGCTCACAATTTTTTTTTTTTTAGTTGACTCTGTGCCCTATGTATTTCAAGTAAGTCCTGAAGTAATTTAAAGATTATCACAAAATGTGATATTTAAGAACAAAAGTGAAACAGACCACCAGAAAGATGTAGGTGGAATATAAATTTTAAGCACCTAAATTGACTTGATTAAAATCTTGAATCCTAAATTTAGCTATTGAATTTCTGTAATCAAAGGATATAAATAATGAACAACTGCAGTAACTTTCACTTTTAGCTACTCACACCATCCTTTCCCTCACATTTTGTATGAATTCTAATTTCTTCCATACTCTTTATATGGATCTTATCTTGATTTTGGGATTATGTGGGGTAAAATGATAAATAGGTAAGTCAGATATTTAATCCTTAATCTTTCCTAGTGATAGGTCAGGACCCCACATCTCCATGCAAGATAATAGGGAAAAAAAGACCATTTAAAAACCAAAAGATAAAAATTTTAAATTACTAACTTAAGAAACAACTAATTATATTTTATAAAGGCTTCCCGGGTGGTGCTAGTGGTAAAGAATCTGCCTGCCAATGCAGGAGACATAAGAGACTCAGGTTCGATCCCTGGGTTGGGAAGATCCTTTGGAGGATGGCATGGCAACCCCTCCAGTACGCTTGCCTGGAGAATTCCATGGACAGAGGAGCCTTGGTGGGCTATCGTCCATCAGGTTGCAAAGATTCAGACACGACTGAAGTGACTTAGCACTCATGCATGGCAACTAAGATTATGCTATTGATATTCAGCTGTTCCTGCTAATAAGTGCTAAGCATAAAATCTAACCTTTTAGAAACTGCTCCTAGAGCAAGGTAATATACTCTGTATTTAACGTAGTCAAAGAAGTCTCATTATTTTTGATACAGTTGAAGGACAACTATACGATCCATCTAAAGAAACTATTCGCTCTGTATAATCGGCTCCAGTTTATACAGAGTGAAGTAAGCCAGAAAGAAAAACACCAATACAGTATACTAACGCATATATATGGAATTCAGAAAGATGGTAACGATAACACTGTATGTGAGACAGCAAAAGAGACACAGATATATAGAAGAGTCTTTTGGACTCTGTGGGAGAGGGAGAGGGTGGGATGATTTGGGAGAATGGCACTGAAACACATATAATATCATATAAGAAATGAATCGCCAGTCTAGGTTCGATGCAGGATACAGAATGCTTGGGGCTGGTGCACTGGGATGACCCAGAGGGATGGTACGGGGAGGGAGGTGGGAGGGGGGCTCAGGATTGGGAACACGTGTATACCTGTGGTGGATTCATGTTGATGTATGGCAAAACCAATACAATATTGTAAAGTAAAAAATAAAAAATAAAAATTGAAATAATTTTGTTTAAAAAGAAACTATTCCAAAATATTTACATAAAAATCTACATGTTCATTCTCCCAATAAATAATCGGGAACTTCTGTGTTCTGGGCACCATTCTGGAAGCAAGAGATTTAATAGCAAAGCTGTCTTTGCTATGTTTCCTTTCATTCCAGGGAAGAATACAGACAGAAATAGATCTGGAATACAACAGGCAAGTGCTCTGAAGAAAAATAAAGCACCATGGAGGAGAGGAAAACATAGGTAATATTTTAAATAATTAAATCTGAGATAATACAGATTAATATTTTTTGGAGTAACTAAGAAAACACCTTTAAGGAGAAAATTTTGGAACAAACTGCTGAAAGTGATTATGTAGCCAACAGAAAAGCATGTCCTAAGGTCCTGAGGCAGGATATTAGAAATGAGACCTAGGGTACAAGCCAGGATAATGCTAATTTAAAATAGAATTCCACATCATTTTATATCTTTCCTCTCTCTAATCGGGTTTTGACAACAATGCTTTAAAACAGAGTAAAGAAATAATGATAGCCTGAGATCAACTTCCTGGGCATAATTAGGCCAATATATAGCTACGGAATGTTGAGAAAAAGGATTCTGATAAGCCAATTAATTATTAAGTTGCTTTTAATCATCCTTGGCAATTTTCCTAGTAACATGAAATTGCTTTGCATTGTGACCGATAATAAAACACATGCTCTGGAGTTATGCTTCTCATATGAAATACAGTTTGAGGAAATGATAATTCAGTTGTTTCTAAGTTAACAGAGTCCGAAATGTATGTCCAAAATTTGGTCCATAATTTTGAACTAATAAAGTGACTGCATCTTGAAAGAAGCATAAAAATAGAACTAATTTAAGAGTTTGACTATTAGAGATAGGGCTCATCACTCAGGAAAGATTTTGTGTGGTTTTTCTGCCATGTGATTCTCTTGGGGTTTTGTTCAACTTGACCTGTGAGAAATTCTAAGGGAAATGACGCTGAACTAGCTTAACCATGGTGAAGGTGCTGATGGATGGCATGTGAAGAGAGAAACCTATCATGTGTATATGTTACCAGAACGCTCAAGGTTTTCTGGAGAATTTATCAACAACTAAAATGGTTTTCTTTGATGGCTGGCCATCTCAAAACAAAACAAATAAACAAATTCCAGCCTAACTTCTCTACTACTTGCCAGATAATTATTTTGCTGAAAAAATGCAAAAATGTTTTTTCTCGGATTAACTATAGTTATTGCTCTTCTTTAATTACCCTCACCCCTCTTTGTCTTTTAATCTTGATTTTTTCCTTTGTTTCTTGACTCAGTTTACCAAGTCTCCTCAACATTTGAGTGTACAATTTTCCTTCCAAATGACTTTGAGAATACAAAAATACCCAGCTAAATATCTCTGAGTTATTCCTTGGTTAATCGTCACTGATCCTTCAAGAATCTAATGAAAGTTATTGAGCTTCTCCCCTCCTAAAATGCAACACATCCATGCACAGAAAATTTTATGCAGATTCACAGGCTTCTGCAAGAATCCCCTTGTGCCACATAAAGTAAGAGCTCCTGCTGATATGGAATTACAGACTTCTCGGATGCCACCCACAAAAAACTTTAGATCCAATTATAAGTCAGACAGACACAAACTAACACTTGAAGTCATTTATAAATATTAAATATTAGCACTTGTCATCCTGCTCTTACATGAAGCCATGCAATGAGCACAGTGTCTCTACCTGTCATGAGTTTGATCTGAATACCTGATAAAACCTGCCTCCTTAGAGAATGCAATGTGTTTAAATTGTTCTATAAGCCAACGAAGCCTTTGAGTGGCTTCTAATTAACTTGCTTATGACATTGTCAAGATAGTTTTGCCTGATACTCCTAGTTTCCTATGGGATTTTGCCAAATAATATAGCCAATATTATCAGCTCTGTTTCTTTCTCTCTTTCTCTCTTTAGTCCCTATTGCCAAATAATATAGCCAATATTATCAGCTCTGTTTCTTTCTTTCTCTCTTTAGTCCCTAAGTCATGTCTGACTCTTGCAACCCCATGGATTGTAGCCTGCCAGGCTCCTCTGTCCATGAGATTCTCCAGGCAAGAATACTGGAGTGGGTTGCCATTTCTTTCTCCAGGGGATCTTCCCAACCCAGGGATCGAACCCAGGTCTCCTGCACTGCAGGCAGATTCTTTACCAACTGAGCTATGAGGGAAGTCTGTTTCTCTAACCAAGGCTAACTGTAGCATATCTACTGTTTGTTTCACATACTTAGAATCTTTCAGACAGCATCACATGCACCATATTATCAAAACCCAAGAAATTCTCCAAAGAAAGAACAAGATCTTCAGTGTACCTAGTGGACTTACCTCTCATAGCTTTACCTTTCCAGTTTAGCAAGTAACCGGCTTGATAATGAGACATACAAAATTTAAATTGGAAATAATCCTTTTACATGCTCAATAACATTATTGTACCTTATTGAAGAAGTTCAATAAGCTGGCATTGAATGTACATTGGGAATATGTGCCCACAGTAAAGCTGAGATCCAATATCAATGTTAAAAATGCAGAAACCTATCTCGCTTGGCAATTTTCCTTGAAGTAAGTAGTTTTTGTGCTTTCTAATGCTTAGAAAAAATCCAATTTGTTGAAATTGAGCATACGCTAAATAATTAATGTGTATGTCCTGAAAGCTATTCATTGTAAAGCTAGTCTGGCCCTTATTTAAGTCATCCTGCATAGGTATTCTGCATCGCTCAATACCTAATAAAAAATAATTGAGATAACCACAGTACTAAAGGCACTCAGCCAGGTCACTTAGCAAAGCTCAGTGTCGAGGAGCTGTTTTCCATAGCTTCAACATGTGTTGTGACAACTTTCGTCTGCACTATATTTCCAAGAATGTCTGCATGGCAAACAGTCTTAAAAGAAAGAGATAATGTCTCCCTCTGTGCAGAAAATAGAGGTCTTTAGTGACAAGAATAATCTGAAAAGTCTCTCCCTCTGGAACAAATTTTGGCAAACTGGCTAGCATCTTCTTCATAACACTGAGACTCAGGATTCCTCAGCTATGACACAGATCCACTCTCTCTGCACTATGTATCTAGATCATTCCATATCACACCATAGGACTTAGGGGACAAAGGAAACCAATAAGAACAGGAAGTTCAAGTTTCTTGATCTGCCCAGAATAACAAATCCTTTGTCTCTAATGCAGGAGTCTCCTGTCTTCTACCAGCATTTTAAAACAGAGGCCGACTAACGTTATTCTGCAGTCTGGGTGAAATCTCAGACTCTTCATGGTTCTTGATACTAAGCTAAATAAGCAAAGCCAATTGGGATAGAAAATAGCATCTAGGAACTTCTGCATATGGCCAAGACAGAGTGATGACCAAATTTAATACCATGCCCAAAATAACTATAACAAAAAAAAAAAAAAAAATACAGGAATACAACGTTTTTAAGACATCTGGACATCAGGCAGTGTAGAACAGTGATCTCTGAGAGAGGGAGGACAAAGTGCCTGCAAGAATTTCCAGTCGGCAGAGAGAAGAACCCAGGAAGAGCCATCAGTCCCCCTAAGTTAAGGAGATACAGTTGAGAAATCTAAGCATTTAGAGTTTGCAAGGCAGAGGAAAGGACAGAAGGAAATAGCACAGAAAAAGAACTCCAGAATCTGGAGAGAATTCTCCTCCAGTCATCAACTGAGTACTGATCAGTACATGTGTATGAAGAAATCACCAAAGGCAGAGAAAAGAAGCCTCTCTGGGGCTCACAAAGGGCAAGGAATAATTTGTGCTCCCAACAGCCGGAGTGAAAACTCCCTAAGTGATGGAGAATGTAAAAGAGTATCGTCTCAGTTCTTTTTTCTTTTTTTAAGTCACTCAGTCGTGTCCGACTCTTTGTGACCCATGGACTGCACAGTCCATGGAATTCTCCAGGCCAGAATACTGGAGTGGGTAGCTCTTCCCTTCTCCAGGGGACCTTACCAACCAAGGGATTGAACCCAGGTCTCCTGTATTGCAGGTGGATTCTTTACCAGCTGAGATACCAGGGAAGTGAATAAAATTATCCCCAGACTAAATATAGACTGCTCTGGATCCACCGACACCTCAAAAGAATCAAACTTGTTTCCAAGTTACTTAGCTGCATCCCAGAACAAAATTCAAGAATATTTATATTAATAAACAAGTGACAATATTCAGCATGCAACAAGGTAACGTTCACCATATCTGTATCCAATCAAAAGTCACTATACATGCAAAGAAGCAGGAAAATATAACTTGTGGATGGTGGAGGGAGATATCCAGGAGATTCTTTCTATTCAAAATGTGACTCAGATCAGGAGCATCTGTCACCTGGGAGCTTGTTAGAAATGCAAAAAATGTTAGGCCCCAGCTCAGCTCCACTGAATCAGAATCTGCATTTCAATAGGATCCCTCAGGAGATTAAATGCACATGAAAATTTGAGAGTCACAGAATTAAAGCTGAGAAGTCAAGGGAGTAACTCTAAGGACTGACTTGAAGAAATGTTTGCTCAGAGACTTATATAAAAACACAGATGTGGAAAGGAATATTTATTAAGCATATTCTGCTGCTGCTGCTGCTAAGTCGCTTCAGTCGTGTCCGACTCTATGCGACCCCATAGACGGCACAGCCCAACAGGCTCCTCTGTCCCTGGGATTCTCCAGGCAAGAATACTGGAGTGGGTTGCCATTTCCTTCTCCAATGCGTGAAAGTGAAAAGTGCAAGTGAAGTCGCTCAGTCGTGTCCGACTCTTAGCAACCCCATGGACTGCAGCCCACCAGGCTCCTCTGTCCATGGGATTCTCCAGGCAAGAGTACTGGAGTGGGGTGCCATCACCTTCTCTGAAGCATATTCTAGATTCTGTATATTTTATTTTCTAAATATATAACAAAGTAATATTTGCACTTGTTAATAAAAATAAAATTCTATAATAGGCATTTAAAATGGAAAGTAGTATTCCCCAATCCACCTTTTCCAATCTGAACTCTGGCTTTCAAAAGTTGATCACTTTTAACTTTTTTGTTTCAGCTCTTCTAGTAGTTAGTTCTTTAATATTTAAAAATATGCTTACATTAAAATCTCTTGATCTGTCAAATCTGACTATCTGGTATAAAATATAAAAACAACTTATTAATACTACTTTTCTAGCCTCTCCTTATTTTTGACAGTTATTATAAATTTTTACTATAGCTTCACATTTCTATTGGACACCTATGTAATTTTAAATCATCAATATATGTATATATAATATTTCTTTTTTTCTTAAGTAATGGCATCCTTTGATGGCAGTAATACAATTATTGGACTAAGAGATCACAGGAGAGGGGGACTTCCCTGGTTAAGAATCCGCTTTCCAATCCAGGGGACATAGGTTCGATTCCTGGTCTGGGAACTAAGACCTGCCATGCTGCAGGGCAACTAAGCACGCACGCTCTGGAGCCTAGGGCTCCGCAACTAGAAAGAAACTCACGCGCCTCAACAAAGATCCTGAGTGCTGCAGCTAAAACCAAATAAATAAATAAAAGACCACAGGAGAAAGAGCAGGTGACCACAGGAGAAACGTGCTGGAATGTGCAGAAAGACAGACATGGAGTACGGAAAGAGGGTGGAACAGAGTCATACAGTGACGATCACTGTAAAAATACAGTACATTATATAGATATCTGCACCATCAATTTTCAGCTCCAAAATAGTACTTACATCTTCATTACAGTCTTCGTTAGGGAACAATTTTTCTTTAAAACCTTGGCTGAATGGCAAATTAAAATTCGGGGTGAATTCATAGTCCCATGAGGTTCTTAGGCTGAATATTCCAAGAGAAGGGTTCCAGCTTCACCACAAATTTCCGTTTCTAAGAAGTATTGAGTTTCGCTTTTACAAAAGAAGATTCTCAAAGGAAGGGGAAAACACCCAACCACAGCACACTGTGTATTCGCCCTTATTTTACAAGCACTAAGGGCTGCAGCCCTCTGCTTCAAGGCTGACACTGGCGGCTGAAAAAAAATCTCACTAATTATGGTTTTTAAAACAAAATGAAAAAGACACAGAGACAACCTGATCATGGTGCACTGACCCTCGGAGGCTGCCCAGTCCGCCCTTGCTTTTGGTAATGGTTATAAACAATTTATATGTTTCAAAGAAAGTATTACTTTAAAAAAAGAGAGGGGAGGAGGGACAAGGAGAGAGAGAGAAAGAAAAGAAAGGAAAAAAAAAAAGAAACACCCAAACTCCTTCCCCCAAGTTTCCAATTCTGCATGAGGCCCTTAAATATTGCACTGGGAAGACGGGGTGCAGGGAGACGCTCGATTCCGGCTTAACACGACTGGCGAAAGGGGGAGGTCGTGGGGGCAAAGCCTTTAAAAACATCTTTCAGGAACCCAGAGTCTGGCTCACCCTCGCGGGCCGAACTGCTTCCAGCAAACGGGCTTCCGGAACCCGAGAGGATCTTGGGGGCCAGTTTCAGGAAAGAGCTGGCGCCGGTACGCGGCTAACCCGCGGCTGGCGAGGGCGCCCTCTGGTGGCGGGTCGCCCGTGGCGGCGCAGGGACCACAGGACCCTTGGGCCTGGGCCGGTTCTAATTCTTCCACCTGTGACCTTGGCCTCGCACCCATTCACACTGGCCTTCCCAGTTCGGGCTATTGGAGGCCCGACTTACGCACAGATGAGGGCTCTTCGGCCCTGTCGGCTGAGCTTTCGCTTTTGCCCTCGAGGCCCTCGGTCCAGGCGTCCACATGAGCGGCTTTGCACTGGCTAAGTACCAGGTGGCTGCTTTGCCACCCGCGTTGGGAGCCCTGGGGTCGTAGAGGCCGGCGCTGGCAGCACGCTGCCCCGCCCGCTCCGGTGCTCGGGTCCAGGTCGCCGGCACCCGGGGCCAAAGGCGGCAGCAGCAAGGACATGCCAAGGTCCGGCCCGGCGTGCTGCCCACGAAGCCTCTCAGACGCTCGGGACAGTATCTGCTTCAGCCCCTCAAAGTGTAAAATATTAGTGGTCTTCTCCCCTCGGTACCAGGTCACTCTTTAGTACCAATATCTGAAAATTCCGCCTGTACCCAGAACTTCATAAAATCAAACAGTTCTCTCAGCTGCTTCTTCAACCCCTCGCTAGGAGCTCACAGTTCTAGTCCCTGGAAGGAGAAGTTGAGACCAGTCTCTCCTCTCATTATCATTCTCACTCCTTCCTGCCCTGCCTCTGGCAAACCCTCTTTCATCTCTCCTGGATGATGATGATGTGCGTATATATATATATATGTATATATAAGAGTTCCATTAGTTATCAATAGATGTCAGTAGATCCTGTTAATTCCTTTGTGACTTAAATGGGAGTCCTTTATGAGTTAACTCCTATGAGATCTAAATGGTACTATTAGCAGAATTATATAAGATATTTAAAGCATAGCTGTGAAAATTATAGCATATATATGTTTTATTTATATATTTATTTATATATAAAAACTTATAAAAGTATACATATAAAACAAACATATAAAAGCATCTCATGTTTAAATTAACATGAAAATGAGCATTTACTATGTTCTTTCCATTTTTCCCCTGTAATGTTATGTGATTCTTCAACATAGCTTTTGGTATTTGCTTCAAAGTACGGATAAATACTTAACCTCATTTTTATATTTAAAGAAAATTATGGTAAGATGTCTTTCTTAAAGCTTTTTAGTTCAAAACCTGAAATTCCATCCTAAGACCCAAATTACACTCCTCTGCAGAAGTCAGAATTCTTGAGAAGCATGTCATGCTCACCAATGACAGCAGTAAAACAGGGGAAGCCTGTCATGCCAAGACAATGCAACAAGCCCTTCTAGAATCTGTCACAACCTGTGGAAAGGGAGAGTAACACATCATATGATAAAATGGAAATGTTATCTGACTCCTTTTTAATTCTTTACACAATCATCTATTCTGTTTCTACAATTAAAAAGCAGACTATGTTGTCAATTTTATATAATATTACTATAAAGAGACAGAAATGTTTGATAATCACCATCCCGAATTTGGCAGATAAAAAAGTGGTAGCTCCACTTCCCCCCCAGAAAATAACAATTTACATTATTTTTTATGCTCAAAGAAAGACTCATGGATTTTTTAATGCCTAGTCAGTTTTCTATGTCAACTTGACTTGCAAGGGTAAACTTCCTTCATGGCTTGAACTAGTTCTCATCCCCAATATTGAATCTCTGCTTTAAAAAGTGTTTTTCTGTGTTAGGCTATAATTGTAACCATTTCTGTGCTCCTGGGTTATCAACCTTGACGTGAAATTTGTGCTGGATAGAGATAATGCTCTCCACTTTTTTCCACATGGGCAGTTCAGTTCCTTCCTTAAACAGAAGGATAATTAAAGGAAAGGAAACATGAAAAAACCACGTGCAGGCCAAGGACCTCCTTACCAAAGAGAATCAGGCCACATTAAGAACACATCAGCTAACTAATTTAAAATAGCTTTCTAAGGAGGCACAGAAATATAAAGCCTCTTTTCCAGTGGTTACAGACTGCATATAGATTCTGTCCAGATAATTTGAAAAATGATCTGTCTAAAATGAGTTAACTGCTCAGCACAATACAGTACCACTCCTGGAAATGTATTCCAAATGAGTCCCATCATTTGCACCAAAAAGTGAGAGAATGCACTTTACCTCATATGCAGATACAGACCAAAGAAGTCTACAAGCCTATAAAACTACCCCCCTCAAAAAAAATAAATAAATAAAGTATTAACCATGCACGGACAAAAATATTGTTTATGGTAAAGTGACTAACTCACTCACTCTCCATCCACATCAGCAAACTCAAGAAGGATGTCTGTTTTTCTTAACATTTGAATAGAAAATCGGAAATATTTCAGTAGCCAAAATACTGGTCTCCTTTGGGTTTCAAGAGTCACCATTAAAAGTGACACTAATTGGTGTCATCGCTGACAGCACAGAGTGATGAGCGCAGGCTCTGCAAAAGAAGCACGGTTCATCTCTGGGGGTGCATGCCAGCTTACTCATGGACTGGGAAATTCAGGTAACCCCCCGGTGAGCCTGCCCTTGTCATTCATACTTGTTGAAGACAAAGGATGACAGGACTTTTGATACAGCATTTCCTCCAAACACTGTTTACTCTCTGCCTCTGTGCACAGTGCCTCCCTTCCCAAGCTGAACTGAGGAGTAGGAACTCAAAGGCAGTGAAAGCCTGGCTCTGATCAGTGACGCACGCATGGCAGATGCTGAGAGGCCCAGGGCGGTACTCAGCTGCATGTAGGTGTTATGAGAGGAGCTGAAGACTGTGATGCTAATGAAACCTGTACAACAGAATGCTTCAACCCAAAGAAGCACCGCACACCTGAGTAATAGGAATCTTCTTGGGTTTCACTGTTGTTCACTTATGGTGTACATGGAAAACTCATTCTACTGCTAATTCTGGGTTTTGTTTTTTAATTTTTATTTATTTATTTAGTTAGTTGGGGCTATGCCAGGCCTTTGTTGTTGCTCGGGCTTTCTTCTAGTTGCGGCAAGTGGGGGTGACTCTCTCGTTGCAGTGCATGGGCTTCTTATTGTGGTGGCTTCTCTTATTGTACAGCGCGGGCTCTAGGGCACCCAGGCTTCAGTAGTTGTGGCACATGGGCTCATGAGTTGCAGCTCCCGGGCTCTGGAGCACAGGCTCAGTAGTTATGCTGCATGATAGAACCAATGTCTCCTGCATTAGCAGGCAGATTCTTTACCATTGGGAATTCTGTTTTATTTATATCCTTCATTCTGTTCTTACGTAGCACCTGGATTCTTCCTAATATAGTCCTCTTATCCCATGCCTATATAACTGCTGTTGAACCGTAATAGTATATCAGAAAATCTGCATTATAAATCCAAATGTACATAGACTTTATATTTCCTATTAGTAAGAAAAAAAAAAAACCTTTCCTGTTAAGGCATGATCCAGAATGTTCATCTTGAAACAATTTATATACAGATAATTAAGATAGCCAAAGAAATGTCCTCTAAAAAGCCATCCATGTACAAATCACAGATTTTTGAATTAGGGAAAAGAAAGGAGAATAATTTCAAAATCGAATATTGAGCAGTTACAGAAAAAAAATAAAGATGCATGAAAGGATCCATCAGTTCAGTTCAGTTTAGTCACTCAGTCATGTCCTACTCTTTGTGGCCCCATGGACTGTGGCACGCCAGGCTTCCCTGTCCATCACCAACTCCCAGAGCTTACTCAAACTCATGGCATCGGTGATGCCATCCAACCATCTCACCCTCTGTCATCCCCTTCTCCTCCCACGTTCAATATTTCCCATCATCAGGGTCTTTTCCAATGAGTCAGTTCTTCTCATCAGGTGGCCAAAGTATTGGAGTTTTAGCTTAAACATCAGTCCTTCCAAGAAGGGATCCATAATGAATGAATAAATATAGGATACCTTAAAGAGAAAGAGTGCAAATCTGCATATGTACTCTTTTGTTTTATCTTGAGCCATAGAATAGCATAGATTTTACAAGTCATTTTAGAAGTCATTCTGTTCATCCTAATGTCTCTCTGTATAACATGGCATATGAGGGGAATGAGGTTCTATTAATAATACTAGGATTTATCATATGTTTCCCATGTACTGCACAAGTGTTAGAAAGTTGGAACTTATGTCCCCATTAGCAAAGTCATACTATTAATGAGGGGTATGGGAGTGGGGATAACAGAACAAGTTCTGCTTCTCCAAAAATAACAGCCATCTAACCAAATTTGGAGGAGAATTTCATTTTCAGATTGTCAGGTATAGGTTCATGCAGAATCCAAGGTTGCAGAGAGAAGGTCATATTGAATGAACTTTTCTTGAACTCACCCACTCAGAGTCCATTCAGGGTAGAAGTTATACCAACATATGAGACCATCATCCAGGTAAAATAAAGTAACTCTACAGTCAGGAATGCCTCAAAGCACCAAGCTAATCATAAAAAAGACACACAGTGGAATTGTATATTGAAAATATTCATCAAAAAATGAAAAACGATTGGAAAGAAATATATCTGACACTCAACATGTGTGAAGAATAAAAATGACTTTTCAACTATAGTTAACAGCATAGCTGGATCCGAAATTTCATATTATTCAGCTATAGATGAAAATTAATAGTATTATATTACTTTAGCATAGCAGCATCCAAAACAAAGAGAGCTGGTATTCTCTATGAACTTCTTGGGCAAAAATGAGGAAGATGTAGAAAGTGAGCTGTTAAGTACCTTTTACTAAATTCTCCTTTGGTATCCCAAACAGCCCCTTATACATCATTTAGTAGATCCTTGCTGAGTCCTTAGAAGGGCATAAAAATCTCTATTGAAGCAAGCTAAAGTGATTTCCCTCAGGCAAGGAAAATTACAGATTCTAAGGTTCAGGTCAAATCTTAGTGATCAGAATTAAACCTCTCATTTTTCCGATGGAAAACTTTAGGTCTAAAGTGGTAAAGGATTTTCCCCCAAGGAAAATTCAGTCAGTCAACTAGAAATGTCCAGTCTCTTCAAGGAGTCAGAATTTCCTTTGCTGTCATTGTATGTCAGGACTCTGCAAGACACTGCCAGATACAAAGGTAGTATCCTTGCCTTCATGCAAGTGACAGAATGAATGTCACTTGCAGAATGTAGAATATTTAAAATAGCTTCTATAGATTGAATTGTGCCCCTTCAAATTTCATATGTTGGGGCCCTAATTCCCAATGTAAGTCCCTGGAGATAAAATCTTCAGGGGGCAATTAAGGTTAAATGAGGTCATAAGGGTGGGACTGTGACCTTTTGAAAAGAAGACAGATCCCTGCCCCCTCTCTCTTCCTGTCATGTGACAATACAGCAGAATGTCTGCAAACCTGGAAGAGAGAACTTACTAGAAACCGAATCCTGCCAGAACCTCAATCTTGGACTTCCCAGCCTTCAGAACTTTGAGGGCAAAAAATGCTTTGTTTAAGCCACCTAGTCTATGGTATTTGTAGTGGCAACCCAAAGTGACAAAGCCAACAGCAACAACAATATGTAGTGAAAGAGAGTGGATCAGTTCAGTTCAGTTCAGTCGCTCAGTCGTGTCCGACTCTTTGCGACCCCATGAATCACAGCACACCAGGCCTCCCTGTCCATCATCAACTCCCGGAGTTCACTCAGACTCATGTCCATCGAGTCAGTGATGCCATCCAGCCATCTCATCCTCTGTCATCCCCTTCTCCTCCTGCCCCCAATCCCTCCCAGCATCAGAGTCTTTTCCAGTGAGTCAACTCTTCGCATGAGATGGCCAAAGTACTGGAGTTTCAGCTTTAGCATCATTCCCTCCAAAGAAATCCCAGGGCTGATCTCCTTCAAAATGGACTGGTGGGATCTCCTTGCAGTCCAAGGGACTCTCAAGAGTCTTCTCCAACACCGCAGTTCAAAAGCATCAATTCTTTGTTGCTCAGCCTTCTTCACAGTCCAACTCTCACATCCATACATGACTACTGGAAAAACCATAGCCTTGACTAGACGGACCCCTTTGTTGGCAAAGTAGTGGATAGCACTCCTCAAAGGTGGATGCATTATAACCAGAGAGCCTTATATAGACAAGGTGGTGTGCCTTCAAAATATAAGTAAGGAGAGCTTTGGGAAGCTTGTAGGCAGGATGATATATTCATGAAAAATTAAGCAAAGAAGATCAAAGAAAGAAGATGCTGGCAGTGCCCCCTTCCACCTAGATGGCTTTAGTTGGGCAAGAAAGGAGATCTGTTATTAGGATTCCCAGTTCTACCGTGTCTGTGACCAGGGTGGGATACTGGAGGAGAGATCGAGAGTTGTAAAGAGACAAGTTCATTAACTCTTATCTGACCTAGAAGCCAATTTTAATAGAAACCTACACTCTAAGTTTGGAGAGTAGTCCGTTTTTTTTTTTTTTTTTTTTGTAATTTTGAATCCTTTTTTACTTCATGACAAAAGGAGACCAAGAGAAGGAGCAGGATTCTATGGAAAAACTAAACAGAATTGTATATATCTAGCCAGAGTTTTCTATTTCCGAATACAGAAATAAATTGCTTTCTATAAGCATTGAAGAAGAGACCACATGAAAGATTAAAAAAAAAAACCCAAACTCAGAAACATAGAATGAGGATTATAATTAGCATAGTATAGTGATCTCTGAAATGGCAACCCACTCCAGTACTCTTACCTGGAAAATTCCCCCTGGACAGAGGAGCCTGGTGGGCTGCCGTCTATGGGGTCGCACAGAGTCGGACATGATTGAAATGACTCAGCAGCAGCAGCAGCAGTGATCTCTGAAAATATGTCACAGGGGGCCTGTTAGGACAGAGTTCTTCCTGAGGAGCTAACATTTAAGCTAAAAGATGGTTAGGAGTTAACCCTTTGAAAGAACAGTGGGGAGAGATAAGAACAGCTCAGTCAGAGGGTGTTCTACAAATGTGCACTGTTTGGGCACATGTGCAAAGTTCCTGAGATAAGACAAAACATGGTGTGTTAAGGCATAAAATAATCAGAGTGACACATATGAAAGAGGGGAGGGAAAAGCCAGGAGGGCAACACTATGGAACGGGCCCAGGGGGCAGATCTTACAGCGGAATTAAGGATCTGGACTTCATGTCAGGACAACAGGAAATCATGAAAGCATTTTAAGTGTGAAACGTAAATTATGAAGTTTTATAACATTGCTGTAAATAAAGAATGTAGAAAGGTTTAATAGGAATATGATTACAACCAGGAAGACAAGTTAGGAGCTGTCACAGAACTCCAGGTCAGAGTGGACAAAGGGAGGTGTCAGTGGGGATCTGAAGAATGTAACAGCTCATGTATCAACTCCATACTTGACATTTCCTTCCCAAACAGGCAAATCATGGCCTCTCCTAGAGCAAAACATGTTCAAAGCCCTACTGATGATTTTCAGTCTTTCCAGTCTCAATAAAAGACACACGCTGCTAGATGTGGAGGTCAGAAACCTTGGAGATTCTTCTATTTTTTCTTATTTTGCCCGCCCCCCCCCCCCGCCCCATATTCACTCTTCTCTGCTCTGTTCATAAATTTCATTAATTCTGCCTTCAAATTTGATTTCTGATTTTCTTGATTAAGGTTGGAAACAGATTCAGATAAGATTTACAGGCAAGAAGTCAACTGGGAATGGCTCAGGACAAATTTGTAGGAGAATAGGGAACCAGAATGGATAAAAGTGGAGGTTGAACTGAAAGTGCAGCTGCATTGAGGGCTCAGACAATTCCCCAGGAAACTCAGAATGGCCTTTCAGAGTTATCCCAATTTAAAGCAAGAACTTTATCTTCCCCCCTCATTGACCAGGTACTGGATGTTCACTAACTCAGAGGCATGATCTTGAGTGAGGCATTTCTGTTGGGCAAAGGACAAATCCTGGAGATCAACTAAGCTCTAAGCTGTTAGCAGCCAATACTTGTAGCACTGGGAGAAATGAGCACCTCAGTCCTGGAAGGGGCATCTGGGTGCCATGGCACAGAGTACTCCATATCAAAGCGATTTAGTTCCTTCTTAACTGCTACCAGCATTATTACAAGTCACAATGGTGACCTTAACCTCTTTCACCTTGACAGTGTGTTAGCTCTGAACTGGATTTCTCTGTCCTTACTCCTGATACCCTCAAATCCACTCTCTACCAAATAACCAGAAATATCTTTTTGAAATGTGAGGCTGATCATGTCACTCCCCAATTTTCAATGACTTTCCACTGCAATGAAAATAAAACACCAACTCCTAATCCTACTGGGTCTACTACTTTCTGAGCCTTTCTGTCTCAGTCCATTCAGGCTGCTATAACAGAACTTGTAGAGTGAACGGCTGATAAGCAACAGACATGTATTTCTCACAGTTCTGGAGGATGGGAAGTTTAAGATCAAAGTGCTGGCAGATGCAGTCTCTAGGGAGAGCGCACTTACTGGTTCATGGATTATCATCTTTTCACTGTGTCCTCACAGTGTAAAAGCAGCAAGGAAGTTCTCTGGGGTCTCTTTTATAAGAGCACTAATCCCATTTATGAGGGCCTATCCTCAAGAACTAACCATCTCCCCCAAATCTCACTTCCAAATACCAGCATATTGGGGTTAGGATTTCAACATTCGAATTTGGGAGGACACATTTAATCAGGGCTTCCCAGAAGGTGCTAGTGGTAAAGAACCTGTCTGCCAATGCAGGAGACATAAGAGACACCGGTTCAATCCTTGAACTGGGAAGCTCCCCTGGAGGAGGGCGTGGAAATCCACTCCAGTATTCTTGCCTGGAGAATTGCATGGACAGAGGAGCCTGGTGGGCTACAGTCCACTGAGTCACAGAGAGTCAGACATGACTAGTATGCATGCAAACTATAGCACTTTAACCATCTATCTCAAGTCAGTTCTTCAAATCATGTTTTTTCTCTCTTCAGAACCTTCACACAGCTCTCTACCACCACTCTAGCACCCTCTAGTATCTGACACACCAATTCTTGCATGACTGGGTCCTTCTCACTTTCCATGCCTCATCCTGAATATCACCTTCTCAGGGAGGTCTTAACTAATTATTCTTTTAAAATTAGGTTCCTCCTCCCTTATTCTCTAATACAGCATCTTATGCTATAGCAATTTGCAAGCGTGCATTTGTGTATTTATTTATTTTTCCTTCACACTGCATTATCAGCACTGTGAGGTCAAGACCATGAAGACTTACTCATCTTTGGATCCAGAGTCTAGCACAGTACTTGACACTTCAATACTTGCTGAGTGAATGAACAAGCCAATGAATGAATAACACATCAAGATATTTGGGAAATGAAATCAACAGAATTCTACCAGATGGCATGGTGGATTGAGCGTGATGATTTAGGGAGCGTGACACCTACAATCCTATATCGTACATTAGGGTGTCACCTTTTGAGATGCTACAGAAAGAGAAGTGGCTTGAGGGGAGTAGAAAGAAGGTCATCTAAGCCTGATTCTTAGTGATTAATAAACATATACCTTATCCCCTACAATTCTGAGAATGAGAGATGTGCCAGACATGCCTCTTTATACCTTAAAGCCAACTTCTCTCTTAATAGGCAACTCCCATAACTTTTGGTATCAGCAAATACCGATCCATCCCCTTTGCTGCTTGCTTTTTTTCTCTGTATTTTACAGTTCTTAAGAACTCCTCAACTTCTGAAAGAAAGTAAAGTGAAAGCGTTATTTGCTTAATCGTATCTGACTCTTTGTGACTCCATGGACTTTAGCCCACCAGGCTCCTCTGTCCATGGGATTTCCCAGGCAAGAATAGTGGAGTGGGTTACCATTTCCTCCTCCAGGGAACTTCCCGACTCAGGAATTGAACCTGGGTCTCCTGCATTGCAGGCAAATTCTTTACCATCTGAGTCACAAGGGAAGCCCCTTCAGCCTCTACCATATACACACGCCAAACTATGGCAGCTCTTAAGGAAGAAGCATGAGAATAAGAAATATAGAATTAGAAAGAGAATGAAGGAAGCTGAATATGGAAAGGGACAAATAAAACAGAGAAGTGCTGCCTAGGAGGAAAATAAATCCTTGCCCCATGAAAAGCAAGAGACAAAGACCCAAATCTAATCTGAGAGTGCAGACCACATGGAAAACAGTCAATGGCTTTACCATTATTATCTTTTACCTTCAGTGGATGCTAATTTGCAGGCATATATTCTAAGGGAAGCAAAAATAAAAAACATAGCCATCTCTGCAGTATTGGAATTCTAGCATTCTCTCATGTTTCAGCTTTTCACTGGTTCCAAATACTTGCATTTAATTTCATATCACAAAGCTATAGCAGACTTTGTACAAAGGACATCTGTGTTTATGTCAGCTTCCAACTAACCTTGCTGTGATATTATGGATAATCCCAAACAATGATAAAACTAAAATCACGTCTAAATGGTTTTCATTATTACATACATTCAGGGCTGTGGATTTGCCTTTCCTAAGCATATATTACAGAAGTTATCTGGGATTCAGTAGTGGTAAGAGTGACCTTCACAGGTTAGAACAATAATCTTCCTCATGTATGAGGAAGAGTCACAGAGACTTGCTTATTTGGTGGTGGCCAGAGCCCACAGTTTCCAGCCCCCTGTTCATCATACTCAGTGGTACAGCCAAAACTGCAGACATGGATTCTTTTTTCATGACCCAGCAGTTTCCAAATTTAGACTTGCAATGCTGTTTGTCACTGGCCTTTTTGACATGACCCCACAAAATGACTTTAACCATTGTTTAGAAAAAATTTTAAACCCCTTCAGATAACTGGAGCACATTTCAGGACACAATAGTACAGCTGAAAATTAGAAATGTTGTGGTTATTGTTCATTTAGTGCCATAAATTTGTTCTTAGCTCTTCTTCTTCCTGCTCTGTCACTGGTCCAATGGACCAGGGTGCTTGAGAACCTTCGTGGCTGAGCTTAAGTAAGGCTTGGCCACTGGGCAACATCAGAAGGAAAACAGATGTTGGAAGGAGAGAGAAGTCATAGGTTTTCTACCCTTATGGTCTATGCTTTAGGCTATATTTCTACCAGTTACATTCCTCCAATACTGCAATTAATATTAATTGATCCCTTCTCCAAAGCTCCAACTCTCGGTAGACTCAAATGATACTATTTCTCTTCAAGCTTGGAGCCTCAAATGGCATCCCTTGTTGCTAGTTTCTGAGTGCCTCAATATTGCTTTTTTATTTCCTTAAAACCACTCATCCTGGACCTAGATATTATCATACTGAGTGAAGTCAGATAGAGAAGGAGAAATATCGTATGACATTCTTTATGTGAGTTATCTAAAAAGAAACGATACAAATGAACTCATTTACAAAACAGAAACAGACCCACCAACTTAAAGAACAAATATATGGTTGCCAGCAGGTAAGGATGGGGCCAAGGGATAGTTAGGGAGTTTGGGATGGGATGAACATGTGCACACTGCTGTATTCATATTTTAAATGGATAAACAACAAGGACCTACTATACAGCAGATGAAACTGTTCAATGTCATGTGACAGCCTAGATGGGAGGGGAGTTTGGGGGAGAATGGATGCATCTATATGTATGGCTGAATCCTTTTGCTGTCCATCTGAAACTATCACAACGTTATTAATCAGCTATACTCTAATATAAAATAAAAGGATTTTTTAATTTAAAAAAAACACCAACTGGAAATAATTTTATATTTACTTGGGAGGGGGGGAGTTGTTGCTTGTGCTTTTTATCAAGAAGAGTAACAATAGTAGGGCTATGAAGACCAGTTTAGGGGAGGAGGAAAAAAAAACAGAGAAAACCAAATTCAGACGTCTGAGAAAATGTCACCTCTCTCCCCAATCCCAGACTTCTGAAGTAGTCAAAGTTCACCTCGGAAACACCACTCATCTAGCAGTAGTACTAATTAGATACAAAGTGGTGATGTTATCAGAAAGCACCAGGACCTTGTCTGAAAAATTGCTACATTACCAGCAAATCCCTGACAGCTCAATTCGATGTTAAGGTGTTTTCGCCCAAACAATGGCTTAATCACACCATTACAAGCAAAGTTACTATAAGAACTGATAAGGCTATGGCACGCTTTCCCTTATCTTTGGCAGCAGCATATAGGTCAGCCCATGAGAGGGTGACTCCCAGGAATGTATATCACAAATCCATGCTTAGAAAAACTTCTGGCTTCAGCAGTTCCTGCACTTCCCAGTGATCACACTCCCTCGGAGACTGAGAGAAACAACACTGACATTTTGTGTAAGAGTGCAGGGGGGTTTATAACCAGTATTGCCACCACTATGTCAATCTTCTAGAATACACAACTCATGGGACTCCCTATAGGTTCACATTTAATTTAATCAAAATTTAAAACCATCTTTCTTGCTGCTGTGTGGATTAAGGATTACAAGAGTGCGGCTGTGCCTGGAAGCAGGCAGATGAATTGGGGAACTTTTGTAGAAGTTTAGGAGAAAGATGATGGTAATTGGCAATAGGGTAATGGAAAAAAAGAGGGAGAAAACTAAGAGTTTGGGGGTGCTTTTTTTGGCCCTGTGGCATGCAGGATCTTAGTTTCCTTGGCAGTCATAGAACCCATGCTGGAAGCATGGAGTCCTAACCACATGAAGTTTTAAAATGTCATATTTAAATAACAAAATAAGAAAAATTTTCCTATTAGTTGATAAGAAAGAGATTTTTATTTCCCCTAAAATCAAACCAATTGAAGATGAACAACTGAATTGTAAGAATGTTATGTAGCAAAAGGAGCAAGCTTAAATTATTTTTCCGAGGATAACAAAGGAGCTGTCATGCACTGAGAATGTTTCTCAGTCAACATCTTAAGTATAGACAAGGTGTCTAACACTGCCATTGAAATCCTTTTACCTCCTTGCCCTCCTTGCCTTTGTATTTCAGCTCATATACCTCCCTTTATCTGGAACACCATTGTCCAATAACTCTACATTTTGAGATTATAGCTATTCTTCGGACGCCATTCATTGGAAAAATCTTTTCAGTCTTTGCCAAACAGAATTAATCTTCTCCTGTAAACCTGGGAGGCTATTTTACCTTCTATATAACATTTATCACATCCTGCCCTCTATCTGGGCATGGCGACCTCTGATAAGTTCTGTGAGGACAGGAATCATGTCTTACTCATTGCACACTGCCCTAAAAATAGTATCAGGTTAGTGCAGTTGAGTTCAGTCACTCAGTTGTGTCCGACTCTTTGCAACCCCATGGACTGAAGCACACCAGGCTTCCCTGTCCATCACAAACTCCCAGAGCTTACTCAAACTCATGTCTATAGGGTAAGTGATGTCATCCAACCATCTCATCCTCTATCATCCCCTTCTCCTCCCGTTTTCAATCTTTCCCAGCATCAGGGTCTTTTCCAGTGAGTCAGTTCTTCATATCTGGTGGCCAAAGTATTGGAGCTTCAACTTTAGCATCAGTCCTTCCAGTGAATATTTGAGACTGATCTCCTTTAAGATGGACTGGTTGGATATCCTTGCAGTCCAAGGGACTCTCAAGGGTCTTCTCCAACACCACAGTTCAGAAGCATCCATTCTTCAGCGATTTCCAACAAATGGTTACTTTGAAGAATGTACTAAAGTTTTCAAACATCCTGTCCCATCATGATATGCATTAGGACTGAAGAATAAAGGGTAGACCACATTACTAACCAAGCTTTTTCATAGTATTCGATTGCTGTAGAGATAGAAAGGGAGGTCAAAAGCTAAACCTGTGTCTTATAAGTGTGGTGGTGGTGGTGGTTTAGTTGTTCAATCGTGTCCAGCTCTTGCGACTCCATGGACTGATAGCCCGCAGGCTCCTCTGTCCATGGAATTTTCCCGGCAAGAATACTGGAGTGGGTTGGGTTGCCATTTCCTCCTCCAGGATACCTTCCCCACCCAGAGACTGAATACTCGTCTCCTGTGGCTCCTGCATTGCAGGCGGATTCTTCACTGCTGAGCCACCAGGAAAGCCCAATGATGCCTGATAAAACTTCGCTCTTGAGGCTGACATCCACAGATAACAATCACCCCAGGTGATTTTTAAATGCTCTGTACCTCTGTTTGACTTTGCGATTAAATAATAGTTATAAAGTTTTCTTTATGAAAGGATAAATTTGAATAGTTTTACATCTAAGCAAGGCTGATTTGTGGGAAAAGCAATAGGCATGTGCATTGTTTGGTATACTTAGAAAAATATCAGGATGCACTTACCTCTAAATACGAAGCATCATTCAAGCTTCTTTAAGGTGAAAAGTATCCTTTAAAACTTAACACTTGAGAAACTCCACAGATGGAGTTAAATAACAGTTACTCATATACTAATTGAATTTGTATAACGAGACTGCCTCCACCCTGACAGCCAGCAAAAAATGGCGGCCCTGGAAGAAGAGCAGGTTTGAAGTCAGAGCGAGGAGGAAAAACTGTAACAAATTAAACTGCTCTGTGAGCACAGAGCTGATGGGCGTCTCAGCTGACCCTGAACAGTAGGGTAGGAATCAGGAATGGGAAGAGGGATATGCCAGAGATCACAGAAGGAAACAAAAGAGGAGATATGTGGGTGCTAAGGAAACTTCTAAAACCTACCACAGAGTGTCCTGAGACAACAGTCAGGTAGACTGAGTTTATGTGATACCAAGCAAATCCTTTGAGTTCACTCATGTAATTATGTTGGAGTGGAGGATAAAATCAACACTACTGTCTGACATTTTAACTGTCAAAGTCCCTGATTCACATTAAGAAATTTCTGTAAGGTAATTCAGAGGCAATGTCTACATGACAGGAAAGAATTAGAAAATGTATATTTAAAGACATCCGTAACAAATGTCTAGATGATCAGTTAAAATTAATACAAAAATATAGAAAGATTTGGTATCACCTCCCAAAATATTAAGATAAACTTCCTTCCTAATCATTTTGATTCAAATATTTGAAACCCTGCAGTGATCCATAAACTGGATTAGAAATAAAAAATAAATGAGGTATCTTTGTTAGCTTCAAATAGCTTGCAATCTAGGAAGGGAGAAAGACTCAGAGATAATTCAATAAAATTGGAAAGAATTGACTGGACACAATAGAAGAAATGGTGATTCATGCAGAACAAACAGTGGAGTGAGCCATCTGGGGAACCACTTTAGTTCTGCCTAAACTATGGAGCAGCCAAAAATGAAGCTTTTGCCCTATATGGAACAGAACTCGAACATCTTTCTCTACCATACTGGGAAATTTAGGGGTTCTTTTTTAAGGGATGGAAATATATAGAGGAGTGTTAGGCAGGGGAGTGAAATGTTTAGATGGAAAGTCATGTGTGGTATAGTTGGATGTCGGCATATTGGGGAGTTGAAATGAAACTAGGCAGCTTTAGCCATAGTTTAAATAATAAGTAAGAATCAAAAAGCACAGAGCAAAATACCAATAACGTTCTGGTTCTTGGGAAGGTGGTGTGTTCACTGATGTTTTCTATATTATTACATACAGTAAACATGCATACATAAAATACTTTACAATATTAAATATTTAGTTTAATAGACAATTAAGCTACTCTTGCCTGGAAAATCCCATGGATGGAGGAGCCTGGAAGGCTGTAGTCCATGGGGTTGCTAAGGGTCGGACACGACTGAGCGACTTCACTTTCACTTTTCACTTTCACGCATTGGAGAAGGAAATGGCAACCCACTCCAGTGTTCTTGGCTGGAGAATCCCAGGGACGGGGGATCCTGGTGGGCTGCCGTCTATGGGGTCGCACAGAGTCGGACACGACTGAAGTGACTTAGCAGCAGCAGTAGCAGTAGCAGACAATTAAGCAGAGTAGTTACAGATTCAAGGATATAGAGGAGATAGAGGAGTTGCAGATTCAAGGATATTCAGGTGTTGAAAAATGATCAGATGTAGGTTAAAAAGTAGAAAAATCTAGACTGAGGATTTTTCCCTATTTTAATGCATGTCATGCTCCAAATTGAGGAGGGAAATGGGAACTGCAATCCAACCTGAGCTTTCCTATGAGTAGAATCTGTGTATGCACAGAGGAATGTCAACACTTTCTGCTTTTCACAAAAGCACTGCAAACAGTTTTTCTGTCAAGCAATTGGATAAATGGTGATATCATTAATACTAGAAGAGTCACCATTGCTGGCTAGTGCTGGGGAAAAAGAAAATGGTGATACTAGTTTCAGGCTGTGGACATCACCCAAGTGAAGATGTCCACTAGGACTGTGTATCTATGATTCTCAAGGTGTATCCACGTGGAGAAGTGAAAGCTGGATACAGAGGTCAATGGCGCATGTGCAAGAGAGAAATAGAATCTGTGTATGCACAGAGGAATGTCAACACTTTCTGCTTTTCACAAAAGCACTGCAAACAGTTTTTCTGTCAAGCAACTGAATAAATGGTGATATCATTAATACTAGAAGAGTCACCATTGCTGGGTAGTGCTGGGGAAAAAGAAAATGGTGATACTAGTTTCAGGCTGTGTGTGACACCCAAGTGAAGATGTCCACTAGGACTGTGTATCTATGATTCTCAAGGTGTATCCATGATTCTCCACCTCTCACGTGGAGAAGTCAAAGCTGGATACAGAGGTCAATGGCGCATGTGCAAGAGAGAAATGAGTAATTATAAAACTGAGTATCACTTAATCTATAGGGACAGCAAAGAGGAGCCGGGGAGAAATAATATTTGAACCTATTGCTCTAACCAGAGATTTAACATTCCCTAACAGTTTGTTTCAATGACATCCCATTGCACTTAAAATTTTCCTGAAAACTTAACGCTTTTTTCCTGCTAATAACACATTTTGTCCCCTAGAGCACCAGCAAGCCCATTTCTCATCAACATTAAAGCTTTTAACTATGTCCTTATCACTTCTTGAAAAAGAACTGATTGCTGTCATTGGCTTATACTTTTCAAGATGGATTCTGTAAAAGGTATTTCATCTTACGTATTACCTTAGTCAACCAAAGATGTATTGCCTCATGTTTCAAGATACATTCGATTCAAAGCTGAAATTTCAGCCTCATTCCCTAATGCTTTGTCCTTTTGCCCCTGTAGAAAATAGAATTTTTATATAATAATTTCAGTGACTATTTTTTTGCTGTTCAAATGGTTCTTAAAGCAACACTGCACTGTAACATCTCATTAGTGAAAAGGAAGAAGTCTGAAGTGGATTTCCGAAGGAGAAGTCTGAAATACTTTCACTCATATGCTGTCCATAAAGGTCTTAATGGGTGGGTTCTCAACTAAATTCACAGGGTTATCTGATGAGCTTAGTGATGACTATTATCAACTCCACTTCCGTTTTGAGGGAGAGAGGCCAGACTTTATGTTTTATCTTAGGAATTCAAAGGAGAATGGGACATTATTCCCACATTTTAACAATTCAACCTAGCAGACTACCAAGAACAAAATATCCCAAATTATCAGTTGACGTTTTCTCCAGTTATATAAAAAAATGTGTAGAGGTCTCCTTCATAATTAAAATTTTATTTTAATTTTACCAAAAGATATTACTACACAGCTGAATTCATTCCACTATTGCATCCTTTCTCCCATAAGTTTTCAATTTTAAAATTTCAAAGTAAAACAGGCTTCTATGACATTATTTATGATATTTTTAATGTACTCATCACTATTCAAGGTAAATGCCATATGAAAAGAGATAAATTATATGTCTAGGTAGGCTGCAGTTCATAATTCTTGCTCTCTTTAATGTCAGTGAGCCCTGGACAAGTTTTCAGGGACAAACCAGCAGTTAATGTAGATTATGTAGATTCAACCTTAACCATTATTTTATGACCCAGAAACTCCTGGATTTCCAAGCCTGAATTACAAATCAATTTGATGTCATTTATTTTTATTTTATTCACCTGATTATACCCTGCAAAATTAAATGAAAAATCTAAGATAGTATATCATGTCATTTATTCTCTTTGAAACCAATAGGACATGTACCTTGTCCGTTCATCCTACAAATAATAATTGAGCACATATATTGTGCCAGACACTACCATAGTTAAGAGTGGTATTTACTTTGGTGAATAATACAGTACTTGACTGCTTAGAAAGGTTTATAAACTCTCAAAAAGACTCTTGTTGATTACCTCCTGAAATGATATTGGTGGGGGGAAGGGTGGGGCTGGAAGTCAGAGCTATTTCCCAGAATATAAACTATCCCAAGCTTATTTTAGGAGAGCTACATCACATAAACAACAAAAAAAAAAAAAAAAAAAGCTACTCAGGAAAAACCCCTTCTGTAGCTCAATTCAAAATGTGCAAAATGGGTTTATTGTATATTTTGATGGTCATCACCATGTGATTCAAAGCCTAGGGAAGCCACAATTGATTTGATTGACAAATACAAAATCAGCAACTACTGGAAACTTGGGCAGTATTAGTGGGTAAACAGAGTATTTTCCCAACAAAAACTGCATCAAATTTAAGTTGTTCCATTATTTCTTTTCCAATTCTCTACAACACGTTTACCATTCCCTTTGGGACTAGAAAGAGAGATACATCCAAGTTTGTCTTCACCCTTCTTCAATCTTGTTTAGATGTATGTTTCATCTTAGACTTTCAATAACTCCCATAGTATTTCTCTAAGAATTGTTCTTAATCTCAAAATAACTTCCAAATATACAACTTATTTTTTTGTTCTTTACATGACATTTACTTATACATTTAAAATGTATATTCTCAAATCTCCTGAGAATCTAGTTTTCTAATTCTTAGAAGATATTTCCCTTAATTGTTTAAAATAATTCCCCTTCCTGCACAAAACATACACACACACATACACACAATTTACATTATCTTCTTTTTTCTCTACCCAGGATTCAAAAGACGGTTTATTTCAGATTGGAAGAAATAAAATAAACCAAGAAAATAACTGATTCTACGAACTCTTAGCTAAATAAAGCATCTGAAACAGGCTCACAATCAGTAGCAGTTTTAAGTCCGTCTTGTCCTATTCATGATGGATTGTCCCATTCATTAAATCTACCTATAAGCTGACTTCTTTTTGGCAACCATTCTCTATAAGGAGTCAGGCTCAAAAAGGTTATTCTTTGGCATCCTATATCTGGCACACACTGGCTAGAACAAAGCATTAAACCACATTTAGTGACTTTTGGACTGGCCTGGAAAGTAAATAAATATCACGCTAACAAGCATATTACATGAACAAAGGGTTAGTATGAAGACAAAGGTTTTGTGTGTGTGTGTGTCTTATATAACAAAAGGAGAAACAAGCCATCCTGTTATTTTAGGTGCCCAAATTATTGGCATGCTGCAAAATTCCAGAGTAAAAATTTTATTTATCTGTTTCTTTCTTTTCCTAGAAGTACTAAAGATGGATATATATTATTTTATCATTTCTTCATTTTCTCTCTTTAAATAATATGTCCATACTTCAATCTCAGAAATTCTGCTATCGTACCTCAAGATGACACTCTAGCCAAAGCTAATGGGAAGAAAATACCCACACTGAACCAACTATAACATCTCACTTGGATCATCATTTTGAAGTTAGAACTGGGATACTTCAGTCTGTCTCTGTTGAATATCTTAGTTGTGAGATAACTTAAAAAGGATTAGAATGGTTATTTTTCACCTTATGTGAAATGACATACAAAAGGTCAGTTAGCATTAAGAGAATAAACTGAGCACAAGAGAATTGTAGAGACTGGAGACTCTGTTGGATGGAAAACACAGAAAGAACGACTGCCTTAAATTCATAGCCTGCCAGGCAACTCTGTGCATGGGATTCTCCAGGCAAGAATACAGGACTGGGTTGCCATTTCTTTCTCCAGAGGATCTTCCTGACACAGGATCCAACCCATGTCTCCTGCATTGCAGGTGGATTCTTTACCATCTGATCCACCAGGGACTGTTCAGATCAGTTCAGTCGATCATTCACGTCCAACTCTTTGCCACCCCATGAATTACAGCATGCCAGGCCTCCCTGTCCATAACCAAATCCCAGAGTTCACCTAAACTCATGTCCATTGAGTCAGTGATGCCATCCAGCCATCTCATCCTCTGTCGCTATGGGAAGAAAATACCCACCCTGAACCAACTATAACATCTCACTTGGATCATCATTTTGAAGTTAGAACTGGGATACTTCAGTCTGTCTCTGTTGAATATCTTAGTTGTGAGATAACTTAAAAAGGATTAGAATGGTTATTTTTAACCTTATGTGAAATGACATACAAAAGGTCAGTTAACATTAAGAGAATAAACTGAGCACAAGAGAATTGTAGAGACTGGAGACTCTGTTGGATGGAAAACACAGAAAGAACGACTGCCTTAAATTCATAGCCTGCCAGGCAACTCTGTGCATGGGATTCTCCAGGCAAGAATACAGGACTGGGTTGCCATTTCTTTCTCCAGAGGATCTTCCGGACACAGGATCCAACCCATGTCTCCTGCATTGCAGGTGGATTCTTTACCATCTGAGCCACCAGGGACTGTTCAGATCAGTTCAGTCGCTCATTCACGTCCAACTCTTTGCCACCCCATGAATTACAGCATGCCAGGCCTCCTTGTCCATCACCAAATCCCAGAGTTCACCCAAACTCATGTCCATTGAGTCAGTGATGCCATCCAGCCATCTCATCCTCTGTCGCCCGCTTCTCTTCCTGCCCCCAATCCCTCCCAACATCAGAGTCTTTTCCAATGAGTCAACTCTTTGCATGAGGTGGCCAAAGTACTGGAGTTTCAGCTTTAGCATCATTCCTTCCAAAAAATACCCAGGGCTGATCTCCCTCAGAATGGACTGGTTGGATCTCCTTGCAGTTCAAGGGACTCTCAAGAGTCTTCTCCAACACCACAGTTCAGAAGCATCAATTCTTCGGCGTTCAGCTTTCTTCACAGTCCAACTCTCACATCCATACATGACTACTGGAAAAACCATAGCCTTGACTAGATGGACCTTGTTGGCAAAGTAATGTCTCTGCTTTTTAATATGCTATCTAGGTTGGTCATAACTTTCCTTCCAAGGAGTAAGCGTCTTTTAATTTCATGGCTGCAATCACCATCTGCAGTGATTTTGGAGCCCAAAAAAATAAAGT
>SJYT01066766.1:528062-548958 GCA_006410635.1 Cephalophus harveyi | reverse complement strand
TTATTGATATTTCTCCCGGCAATCTTGATTCCAGCTTGTGCTTCTTCCAGCCCAGCGTTTCTATAAGACCACCCAAATCTTCCTTTTGGCTTAACATATTATTAATAGGTTCTATGTTGTATAGTCAAATCAACTTTGATCAAGACATTGATCTTTTAAGTACAGAGGTAAAAGCAAGATTCCAGGCATTATCAGAAAGTCTGATTGTCTTGTCTTAAAATTAGTATCTAATAGTGCATATGCGGTTGTTCAAAAGAACTGTATGATCGTAGGGAAGTCATGGTAACACTGAATCTATGTTTCTTTACCTTTGAAATAAATGTAGAAGGACTTCTCCATTTGACAGTAAGACAGATTAGATACACTAAATAACCTATTTGAATAAAACAAAATATTAGATAAAATATTTGAATTATTTTTAAATACATCACTGAGATAACAAAAAAGTATAATGATGTCAAGCCTTAAAAGTAACCAGAGGCTGTAGGAAGTAAAAAGAACCAAGGCTGACTTTTGACCCAAAGGTTTTAATTGAACTTGTGTGACCTTGAGCATCTATTTGACACCTGCTTAAAAAGTAGGGGGTCTGACATAAAGCCCAGGGCACCTCAAGATGGGTAATTCAATAAGTGGTCCCTGCCGCACTCACTGTATAAGGGTGAGTGAGACATAAACCCCACCATACAGAATGGAGCAGAAAAGAAACTCATCTGTGCCAAAGAAACTCATCTCTTGGAAGGGGAAAAAAAAATATGTATTTACCCTAGTAATTCACAACCATAAGCCATTCCTAAACCTCGTTTACAATCTGAGTTCACACTCTCTGAATGATCTGAGAAAAATCCTCAAGAGAAAACTTTAACTTATGGTAGCTACAGATTGGTATCAGCTCCAGGGAACTGGCAGAGTGAATGCAAATCTTACTTTGAGATGTGCTGATCAACTAACTAAACAGAGAATAATTCATAGAGCAAATTAAATACAGTCCTACTTTCTAAATACAAAGCTGATCATCTCACCCCAGTTCTTAAAAATTTCATTGCCTTTTAAAAGTCAAACTGTTTGAAAAGTTTACTTCCAATCACACATAATGATCCACCCACAATGTGTTTTGTTCCTACCCCACATATTTAAGTGGTTTAGAGATTTTCACCACAGAAAAGAGCAAATTGCTATACAAGGAAGGAATTTCTACAACAGGCATCCAACAACAATTCACCAAAATGAAAGCTGAGACTGCACTTGATAGAGCAGGGATCCTCTTGCCGTTGGGAAAATAGGCAAAAGTGGGTGCTACAGTGTTGACCAAGATCCTGAGGTAGTTACTGCAATTAAATGGGTTCAAGGATAACAGCTGGAACCCAGGTAATTCCCTGGAACATTTTTTTTTTTTTTTTTTTTTTGCATGCATGCATGCATGCATGCACCCAAATAACTAACTCATTCAGAATAAGATATTTTAAAATTTGACACTAATACTACATTTAGGATCTAAGAGTTCAGGAAAAAATGAATAATTCCAGAAATCATTTTATTTTCTTTTTGAGTAAAGATACTGGACAATGAGGAATGAATTAACTAGAATAGTGTTATCTAACAAAACTTTCAGCAATGGTGGAAATGCCCTCTGTCTGTTCTGTTCAGTACAGCAGCTGTCAGCAACATGAAGCTAGTGAGCACTTGAAATTCGACTACTGAAACTGAGGAACTGAATTTATAACTTTATTTCATTTCAACTAGTCTTAAATTTAAATAGCCACATGGAGATCCTTAGAGAATCAGAGTTTTTATATTTTTACAATTAAGAATAGTCTTATATATGATAGAGCACCTCAAATAAACGATTAGTTCTTTAACCATGAGCATTAATTACTCTAATATTTACAAATACTCTTGAATTTCACAACCATAAGCCATGGTCAGTGGGCTGGATATTGTGTTTGCCCATCCAAATCAAGTCTCTACCTTTCTCTTAAATACTCCAGACCCCATATAGGCTGACAGGCATGAATTATGTAAATAGACTCATTTGCCCTCTGGTTTCCATTTGAGCTTGGTTACTGAGAATTCCCTACAGATTGAAGAGAAGGAGCAGAGGAAAATTGGGTTATTTCTCTCCCTATTCTCTTCCTGCTGCATAGCTGTGGGTTAGCAATATCCCTCAACCACAAGTCACAGCTCCTTTCAGACAGCCTTCTCCAGACACCTTTCTATCTCCAGGTTCTGGTAATTATCCCAACTTTTTGGCTCCAATAGATAGTGATGACACTCCAACTGTTACTAGCTCTCAGGTACTTACAATGCTGGGTTTCCCTGGTGGCTCAGACAGTAAAGAATCTGCCTGCAATGCAGGAGGCCCAGGTTCAATCCCTGGGTCGGGAAGATCCCGTAGGGAAGGGAATGGCACTCCATGGACAAGAGAGCCTGGTGGGCTACAATCCATGGAGTCACAGAGTTGGACACAACTGAGCAACCAACACACACACACACACACTTACTGTGCTATGCCTTGCTCCAGTATGGGCCTTTATTTATTATTCCCTTTAAGTATCCCATCTGTTTCCTGCTGAAATGCTCACTAATAAAATCAGTCAATATTTTGTTTAACAATACTTTAGAATAAGGTTTAAAACCATACACTAGCAAACAAATAGATTTCCCTATAGAGCTGAAAGAAGACCTTCATCAATGGTTTTATTGATTATTTCTATAGATATTGGTCATTATACACACACATCTGCACATATACTCACAGAGCACAAATGCACACACACAGAGTTAGGAACAAAATTCAACTCAAAGCTCTAAGGGACAGTGACAATAGTTTTATCATCAAAAGCAGATATCAAAGATTCTTCCACAAAAGTAATTACAAGTATATTCACACAGATCCTAGATTGCAATTTGGTCAGACTCCTGGGAGCAATGTTTTCTAAAGCAGGTTTCTTAGAAAAGAAGGTAAAATATTACTGGATTCCCATCATTTTAGTCAGTTAAGTCACTATTAATCAAAACAGAAAGTGGAAGCAGAATTTAGTGTTATTTGTCAACTAAATACAGAAGAACAAAATGGAAAAACATGTTGTGTTTTCCCAAGAGGATGAGAGCATGTTCTATCCTAAAGAAACTTTAAAAGTTCATCTCACTAAAAATGGTCCAGATGCTGTTCTGAGTGGCCCTAGGAAGCTTCTGCAGAGCCTTCCCTAATCTGATGGGATTCAGCCCTTCATGCACTACCATCATTTCAAAAGAAGCAATTCTGAAGTTAATTTCCATCAGATTTTAATTTGAGCAAGCAAATCACTGATAAAAAAAATGAAAAAGAAAATTATGAAAGCCACTTCTATTTCAAAGCCACCCCTTTACTTTCCATTAATTAACAGGGTCCTAAGAGGAACCAGAGATCAAATTGCCAACATCTGCTGGCTCATCGAAAAAGCAAGAAAGTTCCAGAAAAACATCTATTTCTGCTTTATTGACTATGCCAAAGCCTTTGACTGTGTGGATCACAATAAACTGTGGAAAATTCTGAAAGAGATGGGAATACCAGACCACCTGACCCACCTCTTGAGAAATTTGTACGCAGGTCAGGAAGCAACAGCTAGAACTGGACATGGAACAACAGACTGGTTCCAAATAGGAAAAGGAGTACATCAAGGCTGTATATTATCACGCTGTTTATTTAACTTCTATGCAGAGTACATCATGAGAAACGTTGGGCTGGAAGAAGCACAAGCTGGAATCAAGATTGCTGGGAGAAACATCAATAACCTCAGATATGCAGATGACATCACCCTTATGGCAGAAAGTGAAGAGGAACTAAAAAGCCTCTTGATGAAAGTGAAAGAGGAGAGTGAAAAAGTTGGCTTAAAGCTCAACATTCAGAAAACTAGGATCACGGCATCCGGTCCCATCACTTCATGGGAAATAGATGGGGAACCAGTGGAAACAGTGTCAGACTTTATTTGGGGGGGCTCCAAAATCACTGCAGATGGTGATTGCAGCCATGAAATTAAAAGACGCTTACTCTTTGGAAGGAAAGTTATGACCAACCTAGATAGCATGTTGAAGAGNATCTGGTCCCATCACTTCATGGGAAACAGTTGGGGAAACAGTGTCAGACTTTATTTTTTTGGGCTCAAAAAACACTGCAGATGGTGACTGTAGCCATGAAATTAAAAGACGCTTACTCCTTGGAAGGAAAGTTATGACCAACCTAGATAGCATATTCAAAAGCAGAGACATTACTTTGCCAACAAAAGGTCCGTCTAATCAAGGCTATGGTTTTTCCAGTGGTCATGTATGGATGTGAGTGTTGGACTGTGAAGAAAGCTGAGCACTAAAGAATAGATGCTTTTGAACTGTGGTGTTGGAGGAGACTCTTGAGAGTCCCTTGGACTGCAAGGAGATCCAACCAGTCCATTCTGAAGGAGATCAGCCCTGGGATTTCTTTGGAAGGAATGATGCTAAAGCTGAAAGTCCAATACTTTGGCCACCTCATGCGAAGAGTTGACTCATTGGAAAAGACTCTGATGCTGGGAGGGATTGGGGCAGGAGGAGAAGGGGACGACAGAGGATGAGATGGCTGGATGGCATCACTGACTTGATGGATGTGAGTCTGAGTGAACTCCGGGAGTTGGTGATGGACAATGAGGCCTGGCGAGCTGCGATTCATGGGGTCGCAAAGAGTCGGACACGACTGAGCAACTGAACTGAATAATTATTTCTCCACAGTTTTCACTTTTTGTTGACTTTTTTCTTTACTATCTTCAGATATGCCTCCCTTTTTACTTTAATAGTATTTATTCCAGCCTTTTTTCTTTTTTTTTCTTATAGTTTATTATTTATTTTTTAATTTTATTGGAGGCTAATTACTTTACAATAATGTGCTGGTTTTTGCCATACATTCACATGTATCAGCCATGGGTGTACATGTGTTCCTCATCCAGACCCTCCCTCCCCATTCTATCTCTCAGGGTCATCCCAGTGCACCAGTCCTGAGCACCCTGCCTCATGCATCGAACCTGGACAGGCGATCTATTTCACATATGATAATATACATGTTTCAATGCTATTCTCTCAAGTCATCCCACCCTCCCTTTCTCCCAGAGTCCACCAGTCTGTTCTTTACATCTGTGCCTCTTTCACTATCTTGCATATAGGGTCATCGTTACCATCTTTCTAAATTCCATATATATGCATTAATATACTGTATTAGTGTTTTTCTGAGCCTTTTTTCTTAACATTATCAGAAGCTTATCAATTTTATTTATCTTAACAAAAACTCAAGAGTTTTAGAATTAACTGTGACAGCCCACATGCTGTTAAAGCACTGTACTCAGTATGCCAGCAAATCTGGAAAACTCAGCAGTGGCCACAGAACTGGAAAAGGTCAGTTTTCATTCCAATCCCAAAGAAGGGCAATGCCAAAGAATGTTCAAATTACCACACAACTGAACTCATTTCACATGCTAGCAAAGTAATGCTCAAAATCCTTCAAGTCAGGTTTCAACAGTACATGAACTGAGAACTTCCAGATGTACAAGTTGCTTTTAGAAAAAGCAGAGGAGCCAGAGAGCAAATTGCCAACATCTTCTGGATTATAGGAAAACCAAGGAATTCCAGAAAAACCATCTACTTCTGTTACACTGACTACACTAAACCCTTTGACTGTGCAGATCACAACAAACTATGGAAAATTCTTCAAGAGACAGGAATATCAGACCATCTTACCTGCCTCCTGAGAAACATGAATGCAGGTCAAGAAGCAACAGTTAGAACCAGACATGGAATAACAGACTGGTTCAAAATTGGGAAAGGAGTACAACAAGGCTGTATGTGGTCACCCTGTTTGTTTAACTTATGTGCAGAGTATATGATGCAAAATGTGGGGCTGGATGAATCACAAGTTGGAATGAAGATTGCCAGGAGAAATACCAACCACCTCAGATATACAGATGATACCACTCTAATGGCAGGAAGCAAAGAGGAACTAAAGAACCTCCGAAAGTGAAAGTGAAAGTGAAATTGCTCAGTCATGTCTGACTCTTTGTGACCCCCGTGGACTGTAGCCCACCAGGTTCCTCCGTCCATGGGATTCTCCAGGCAAGAATACTGGAGTGGGTTGCTATTTCCTTCTCCAGGGGAATCTTCCCAACCCAGGAATCGAACCCAGGTCTTCAGTCATGTCTGACTCTTTGTGACCCCCGTGGACTGTAGCCCACCAGGTTCCTCCGTCCATGGGATTCTCCAGGCAAGAATACTGGAGTGGGTTGCTATTTCCTTCTCCAGGGGAATCTTCCCAACCCAGGAATCGAACCCAGGTCTCCCTGCATTGCAGGCAGACACTTTAACCTCTGAGCCACCAGGGAAGCCCTAGATGAAGGTAAAAGAGGAGAGTTAAAAAGCTGGCTTAAAACTCAGCTTTCAAAAAAATGAAGATCATGGCATCTAGTTCCATCACTTCATAGCAAGTTGAAGGGGAAAAAGTGGAAGTAGTGACAGACTTTCTTTTCTTGGGCTCCAAAATCACTGTGGACTGTGACTGCAGCCATGAAATTAAAAGATGCTTGCTGCTTGGAAGAAAAGCTATGACCAAACTAGAAGCATATTAAAAAGCAGAGACATTACTTTACCAACAAAGTCCATCTAGTCAAAGCTATGGTTTTTCCAGTAGTCATGTATGGATGTGAAAGTTGGACCATAAAGATGGCTGAGTGCTGAAGGATTGATGCTTTTGAACTCTGTGGTGTTGGAGAAGACTCTTGAGAGTCCCTTGGACAGCAAGGAGATCAAACCAGCCAATCCTAAAGGAAATTACCCTGAATACTCATTGGAAGGACTGATGCTGAAGTTCCAATCCTTTGGCCACCTGATGCAAAGAGCCAACTTACTGGAAAAGACCTTGATGCTGGGAAAGATTGAGGACAGGAGAAGGGGGCGACAGAGAATGAGATGGTTGGATGGCATCATCGACTCAATGGACATGAGTCTGAGCAAACTTCTGGAGATAGTGAAGGACAAGGAATCCTGGTGTGCTGCAGTCCAAGGGGTCATAAAGAGTCGGACACAACTTAGTGACTGAACAACAACAACAGCATGTAAAATTTAGTGCAGGCTTGACGAATAACAGATGTTTAATACTGTTATAGTATGGAGGATAAAAAGAAGTCAAGGTATCTCAAAAGAAGTGATTTGAAAATTAATTTAGCCAAAGTATTGATTCATTTAACTAAGAAGAAACCACTATACACACACACTCACTCATATATATTTCAAGTCTTATCTCCCCCAACCCCCTTGTCAGTGTTCCAATGTAGTTTGCTTTTAAGGCCTGCTTTTTAAAAAGCCTGATCAATGGCAAGCTTTTAGGAAGTAAAAAGTTTTCAACACAGGCTATTAAATGTGTTGGTTGGTATGCAGACCAAAGTCTCTAAATCAGCTAATTTAGAATCTGATAATCTTGTTGAAGGATGAGGCTTTCTCCTCCGAGAAGGGAAATTCTACTCTCTCAGGTAGAAATGTGGGGATTCATTCTGACCGGTGACATATTATGGTGTAATGATACTGATTTTCCTTTTCCTTTGGGGGATTCTTTTAGAAGACTTCTTGTAGTGATCAAGGAAGATCTCTTAAAGGGAGTGACATGTGAGCCGAGACCTAAACAAACCCAGGTAAGAGCATTCCAGGCAGAGAATATGGAGGTGGGCATGAACTTGGAGGGATGAAGAGAGAGAAAAGCCAGTGTGGCTAAAATGTCCTATGGGATGGGGAAGAGGGACAAGACAGGAGGACAGTAGGAGTCAGATCATGTCCTGTGGATTATAAATAAGGACTCTGGATCTCGATTTATTTGTGATGGGAAACTGGCAGACTTCAACTGTCATTATTGGCAGGGAAGTAATAGGATCTGATGTATCCTTTGAGTAGAGAATTTATTGTTCTCCAGGAGAGTAGGTATTCTATGTCCTTGGAGAAGAGTAAGTTCTCACTATGCTCTGGTCAAGATGGAGGAGTAGAAGGACATGCACCCATCTCCTCTTGTAAGAACACCAAAATCTCAACTGGCTGCTGAACAACCATCTACCAGAGAATGTTGGATCGGATGAAAGTAAGGTACCCCATGTCCAAGGGTGAAGAGGAAGCCCCAACAAGATGGTAGGAGGGGTGCAACCTCATACCTTCCAGAGATGCTCAGAGGGAGCAAACAAAACCTTGTGTGCACCAGGACCCAGGGAAAGGAGCAGTGACCTCCACAAGACACTGAGCCACCCGCCTTTGAGTGTCTGAGTGTCTCCTGTGTAGGTACGGGTCAGCAATGATCTGCTGCAGGGTCAGAGGCACTGACTACAACAGTCCTGGGACCACTGAATGCAGGCAAAAGTCNTGTGCACCAGGACCCAGGGAAAGGAGCAGTGACCTCCACAAGACACTGAGCCACCCGCCTTTGAGTGTCTGAGTGTCTCCTGTGTAGGCACGGGTCAGCAATGATCTGCTGCAGGGTCAGAGGCACTGACTACAACAGTCCTGGGACCACTGAATGCAGGCAAAAGTCCTTTTGAAAGAGGTCACCATTACCACCATTACCCATTACAGGGAGGTAACATAGCCTGACCCATCAGCAGAAAATTGTATTAAAGATTTACTGAGAATGGCCCCAACTACTAGAGCAAGACCCAGTTCTCCCCACAGCTAGTCCCTCCCATCAGGAAGCTTCCCAAGCCTCTTACCCTCACCCATGAGAGGGCAGACAGAATGAAAGCCACAATCACAGAAAACTAACCAAACTCATCACATGGATCACAGCTTTGTGTATCTTAATGAAACTATGAGACATGCTGACCCACCCAAGATGGATGGGTCATGGTGGACAGTTTTGACAAAATGTGCTTCACCAGAGAAGGGAATGGCAAACCAGTTCAGCATTCTTGCCTTGAGAACCCCATGAACAGTATAAAAAGGCAAAAAGATACGACACTGAAAGATGAACTCCCCAGGTTGGTAGGTGCCCAATATGCTATTGGAGGAGAGTAGAGAAATAGCTCCAGAAGGAATGAAGAAGCAGAGCCAAAGCAAACAACGCCCAGTTGTGGATGCATCTGGTGGTGGAAGTAAAGTGTGATGCTGTAAAGAACAACACTGCATAGGAACCTGAAATGTTAGATCCACGAATCAAGGCAAACTGGAAGTGGTGAAATAGGAGATGGCAAGAGTGAACATTGACATTTTCAGAATCAGTGAACTAAAATGGACTAGAATGGGTGAATTTAATTCAGATGACAATTATACCTACTACTGTGGGTAAGAATCTCTTAAAAGAAATGGACTAGCCTTCATAGGCAACAAATGAGTCTGAAATGCAATACTTGGGTGCAATCTCAAAAATGACAGAATGATCTCTGTTCGTTTCCAAGGCAAACCATTCAATAGCAGAGTAATCCAAGTCTATGCCCCAACCACTAATGCCAAAGAAGCTGAAGTTGAATGGTTCTATGAAGACCTACAAGATTTAGAACTAACATAAAAAAAAAAAAAAAAAGATCTCCTTTTCATCACAGGGGACTGGAATGCAAAAGTAGGAAGTCAAGGGATACCTGGAGTAATAGGCAAATTTGGTCTTGGTATACAAAATGAAGCAGTGCAAAGGCTAACAAAGTTTTACTAAGAGAATGCACTGGTCATAGCAAACACCCTCTTCCAACAACACAAGAGAAGACTCTACACAATGACCTCATCAGATGGTCAATACTGACATCAGATTGATTATATTCTTTGCAGTCAAAGATAGAGAAGCTCTATACAGTCAGCAAAAACAAGACCTGGAGCTGACTGTGACTCAGATCATGAACTCCTTATTGCCAAATTCAGACTTAAATTGAAGAAAGTAGGGAAAACCATTAGGCCATTCAGGTATGACCTAAATCAAATCCTGTATGATTATACAGTGGATGTGACAAATAGATTCAAGGGATTAGATCTGATAGAGTGCCTGAACAGTGAAAGAGGAGAGTGAAAAAGTTGGCTTAAAGCTCAACATTCAGAAAATGAAGATCATGGCATCTGGTCCCATCACTTCATGGGAAATAGAGGGGGAAACAGCGGAAACAGTGTCAGACTACATTTTTGGGCTCCAAAATCACTGCAGATGGTGACTGCAGCCATGAAATTAAAAGATGCTTACTCCTTGGAAGAAAAGTTATGACCAACCTAGATAGCATATTCAAAAGCAGAGACATTACGTTGTCAACAAAGATCCATCTAGTCAAGGCTATGGTTTTTCCAGTAGTCATGTATGGATGAGAGAGTTGGACTGTGAAGATGGCTGAGTGCTGAAGAANGTTATGACCAACCTAGACAGCATATTCAAAAGCAGAGACATTACTTTGTCAACAAAGGTCCATCTAGTCAAGGCTATGGTTTTTCCAGTAGTCATGTATGGATGTGAGAGTTGGACTGTGAAGAAGGCTGAGTGCTGAAGAATTGATGCTTTTGAACTGTGGTGTTGGAGAAGACTCTTGAGAGTCCCTTGGACTGCAAGGAGATCCAACCAGTCCATTCTGAAGGAGACCAGCCCTGGGATTTCTTTGGAAGGATTGATGCTAAAGCTGAAACTCCAGTACTGTGGCCACCTCATGTGAAGAATTCATTCATCGGAAAAGACTCTGATGCTGGGAGATTGGGGGCAGGAGGAGAAGGAGAAGACAGAGGATGAGATGGATGGATGGCATCACTGACTCGATGGATGTGAGTCTGTGTGAACTCCGGGAGTTGGTGATGGACAGGGAGGCCTGGTGTGCTGCAATTCATGGGGTCGCAAAGAGTCAGACACGACTGAGCGACTGAACTGAACTGAAATCCTCCAACAAATATCAATGTTTTATATATATAAAATATACAATTGATGGTATAGATTCAGAATGAGAAAGGAGGAAAGTTTAGAAAACAAAATAGGTTTTAATTCTAAAAATCTATTCTCAGCCATTATAAATTTAACTGAACCTAAGCCAAGTTGAAAAGTTAATCTCTTGAATTTTTACTTGATGTCTGTCTGTACCAGGAAATGTAACTTTCAGATATATAAGCCAACCTGGTTCAATGACTACTTCATTTATTTCTGAACTCAGCTTTGTTCTATGACGGTTCTTCTATCTTGAGATGGCGAAATATTTATTCTCTTCACTTCCATATTTCAGATATCTTCGTTGTACATGATTTTATTTATTTTTTATTGTTTTTGGCCATACTATCTGGCTTGTGGGATCTTAGTCCTCGACCAGGGATTGAACCCATGGCTATGGCACTGGACTGCCAGGAAATTTTCATGTATGCTCTTATTACTCATAAAAATTAGCATGTCTACTTCGTGATTTCTTACAAGGAACCCCTGGTGGAAAAAGGCTTGTTTTTGTTCTGAAGTGTCACCAGCAAATCACAGACTTTTTGGCAGGGAAGGGAGTTATTGTAATACTAAAAATTAAAAATTTTCCTTGTCATGTGAAGGCAATAGCAACCCACTCCAGTACTCTTGCCTGGAAAAATCCCATGGATGGAGGAGCTTGGTAGGTTGCAGTCCATGGGGTTGCTAAGAGTCGGACACGACTGAGCAAATTCACTTTCACTTTCCACTTTCATGCATTGGAGACAGAAATAGCAACTCACTCCAGTGTTCTTGCCTGGAGAATCCCAGGGACGGGGGAGCCTGGTGGGCTGATGTCTATGAGGTCGCACAGAGTCGGACACGACTGAAGCGACTTAGCAGCAGCAGCTGCTGCTGTTATCAAAATAGGGTCTTCCTTAGACAAAATTGTGACACATTGATTCAAAATGTATTTTAGTCTTTAACTTTAGTCATTCTAGTAGGTATATAGTGATACTAATTGCATTGTTAATTGTGCGTGCATGGTAAGTTGCTCCAGGCATGTCAGATTCTATGTGACCCTATGTAGCCCACCAGTTTCCTCTGATTCTCCAGGTAAAAATACTGGAGTGGACTGCCATGCCCTCCTGCAGGGGATCTTCCCGACTCAGGGATCTAACCCATGTCTCTTATGTCTCCTGCATTGACAGGCAGGTTCTTTACCACTAGTGCCATTTGGGGAGCCCCTTGTTAATTGTACTATTAGTGTAATGGCTAATGATCTTATGCATGCTAACTTAAAAAATAAAACAAAACAAAACAGACAGATTTAGTACTATGGGCAGTGCTAGGTAAAAGAGATTTAGAAGTAGTTGCGTTTCCTCAACTAGGCACCAAAAAATGTGGATAATTGCCATGTAACATCAGAGTTATTGAACCAGAGAAAGAGCAGAGTGCTACAGAAAATTAGAAGGAACAGGTGTTGTGGGTGTTTTCTGTGGGTTAGTCTGGGCTGAGACTTAGAGAAGAAGGCTTTTGTAGGCACAGAATAGAATGAGTTGGGGTTAGGCCACGGCAAGGCAGGAGCAGGATATCTAGCCAGGATTCTTTGTAAAGAGATGTCAAGTTAACTCTGAGACATAAGTATACATAGAATGTGTGGAACAGCCGATAGTCCAGTGATGAGAAGGAAGATTGCATATAGAGAAAAGCCATATTGGCAGGCTGCTAAAGATGAATAGAGGGACCAAATTATGGAGTCCTTGGATGTCAGCTAGAGAATTTGGACCTCATCATATGAAAAATAGAAAGGCTTAAAGATGACTGTGGAAAGGAAAGCTGCATTGTTAGATTTATGACTGATTTGCCTATTTTCTGTTCTGGTTCCAGTCTTTTGCCTTGAATACCAAGCACCCTCCCTGCTTCTTCTGGCAGTCTATGCCTGCCCCATACCTGCAGATTCTATGCTGCTATCCACTGTCCTGCTGCCATGTGTTCCAATTCCCACAGCTCTACATTAAATCTTTCTTAGCCATGGTTTGAAAAACAAGTTCATGTTAGGTGGCAGATAGATTTTGACTTCCACACTTCAGTAGTGGTTTTGTGGAGCATGGTGTTGGAGGAGAATCATGTTTAGTATTATCTAAAAAGAGTTCCATGTTCTATTATGGGTGCCTGAGGTTTGACCCCTGCTAAAATAATACAGCTGCCTATGGCTTAATTTTCTACAGTCTTCTGAAAATAGCTATGTTTAGAAGGAATGTTTCCCACATTTCAGTTATTCATATACACTTTCACAGATTTTGCTGTCTTCAAGTATCATGTGTACTTTACTTCCCTGATTTTTTTTTTTGAAATAAATATATTAATCAGAAAATAGTTGATAAAATAAAATAACCACACATGAGAATGATGCAAACCAACTTCATAATAGTAGAGAAGGGAGGCAGAGAAAGATTGAGAAGTTTTAGCTGAACATGTTCATTTTAATTATTTTTTAAGTGATGTGCAAGAAGAATTAGGAAAGGTCCATATCTTTTAAACCAAGGTTGTGAGTACATGGAAGCCTGTTATATCTGTACATTTCTATAGGTCTGATATATTTGATAATGGAGAGGAAATGGCAACCCACTCCAGTGTTCTTACTTAGAGAATCCCGTGGGCAGAGGAGCCTGGTGGGCTGCTGTCCACAGGGTCACACAGAGTTGGAAATGGCTGAAGCGACTCAACAGCAGCAGCCAATGTATTCTTTAATGCAAAAAACTGAAAGAAAACTAGTGAATGATTGAAAAAAAAAAGAGGCCAAGTTCAAAAGGGTAGCAGCACCATGCCTCCTGGAAGAAAGGACAGAACTTAGAGTAAGAAGCACAGACCAAAAATTCCAGGGCTGGGGCAGAGCAAAAGGGTCTGGAATTGGTGAGTCACAATCTGAAGGGCAGAGAACAAACAAGTGCAGGTTATGAAAACAAGAGAGTGCAGTTTATGAAAATAATTGAGGGTTGCTGAAAGTAATGTTTGTGTCCTCAAATGTCCCTGTTTCTGCACAGGTGGTTCCCCTGAAGCTCTCATGTTGAGTGTGATAGTGCCATGATTGGTGACAAAGCACATTTAAACCATGTAATTAGCTACTTCATCTTTAGCAGTCACGTAAAATGTGGAGTTAGCAGTCAGTGACTACTGATTAACTAGGCTTATACACTTTATAAGTTAGTTTACCTTGCCCTTGAAGAAAAATCCTTCTTTAAATATTAAGAATTTAAAGTAATAATTTTTTTTAACAAAAGGCAAACAAAAAACCCAAATGTAAATATCTGTCATTGGTTGAGGTAAATTTTATGTGTCAGTGTGCATATCCAGTCATGTCTGACTCTTTGCAACCCCCTGGTGGACATAGTCCACCAAGCTCCTCTGCCCATGGGATTTCCCAGGCAAGAATACTGGGATGGATTGCCATTTCCTCCCTCCAGGGAATCTTCCCAAGCCAAAGATCAAACATGAGGCATCTCCTACCTTGGTAGGCAGATTTTTTACTGCTGAAGCATCTTGAAATTGAAAGTCGCTCAGTTATGTCCAGCTCTTTTTGACTCCATGGACTATACAGTCCATGGAATTCTCCAGGCTAGAATACTGGAGTGGGTCACCTTTCCCTTCTCCAGGGGATCTTCCCAACCCAGGGATCAAACCCAGGTCTCCCATATTGCAGACGTATTCTTGATCAGCTAAGTCACAAGGAAAGCCCAAGAATATGGATATCCATATTCTGAAATGGATAGCCTATCCCTACTCCAGTGTATCTTCTAGACCAAGGAATTGAACTGTGGTCTCCTACATTGCAGGCAGATTCTTTACCAACTGAGCTACCTTATTTACTGTTAAATAACATTTAATAAAAATACTAAAAATAAAAGAAGATTGATGTTGTAATGATTTTTTATAATTCCTATAATTAATGTAGAGCAATTATAATTTACATCCTTCTAATAACTCTCTTTTTATATAAAATTGTGTTATTCTATTATCTGGGGTAGTGAAGTATATCTGCTGCTGCTTACTTTGAAATAGTTAATGCAGTGTTACCCATAGGGAAAGCAGATCAAGTACAAATCAACACCTTCCCAGGTGGTGCTAGTGGTAAAGAACCCACCTGAGAATGCAGGAGACTTAAGACACTCAGGTTCAATCCCTGAGTCAGGAAGATCCCCTGGAGAAGGGAATGGCAACCCACTCCAGTATTCTTGCCAGGAGAATCCCATGGACAGAGGAACCTGGCAGGCTACAGTCCATGGGGTCACAAGAGTGGGACATGACTTAGTGACTAAACCATCACCATACATATGTCCTTCCCTCTTGAACCTGCTTCCCACCTTCCATCCTTTAATACCCCTCTAGGTTGTTACAGAGCCCCAGTTTGAGTTCCGTGATTCATATAGCAAATTTCCATTGGCTATATATTTTACATATGGTAGTGTATATTGCTACTCTCTCCATTTGTTTGATCCTCTCCTTCCTTCCCCGCTTCGCCCATGTCCGTGTATCTGTTCTCTATGTCTGTATTTCCATTGCTGCCCTGCAAACAGGTTCATCAGTACCATCTTTCTAGATTCCATATATATACAAATTAATATACAATATTTGTTTTTCTCTTTCTGACTTATGTCACTCTATATAATAGGCTCTAGGTTCATCCACCTCATTAGAACTAACCGAAAGGTGTTCATTTTCATGCCTGAGTAGTATTTCATTGTATATATGTATGAACAAGAAATGGTGATTATTTCAACCATTAAAGTTCTGAGATGTTTTGTTATTGAACAAAAAACTAACTGAGGCACTCAATAGCTAAATCTGCATAATCTTTCTATCATATCATGTCAACATATATTTTTATGCTGGAGGTGAGAAAACTATAGCCCAGTCAACCACTGATTTTTGTATGACTGTAAACTGACAATGTCTTCTACATTTTAATGGTTGAAAAAAATCCAAAGAATAAATATTCTATATAATGTGAAAAATGTATGCAATTCAAAATTTACTATCTGAACAATATTTTACTGGGTAACACACCTGGCATTTATTTTATGTATTGCTTAAGTCTGCTTTCATATGAATAACCTCAGATATGCAGGTGACACCACCTTATGGCAGAAAGTGAGGAACTAAACAGCCTCTTGATGAAAGTCACAGAGGAGAGTGAAAAAGTTGGCTTAAAGCTCAACATTCAGAAAACTAAGATCATGGCATCTGGTCCCGTCACTTCATGGCAAATAGATGGGGAAACAGTGGAAACAGTGGCTGACTTTTTTGGGGGCTCCAAAATCACTGCAGATGGTGACTGCAGCCATGAAATTAAAAGACGCTTACTCCTTGAAGGAAAGTTATGACCAAACTATACAGCATATGAGAAAACAGAGCCATTACTTTGTCAACAAAGGTCCATCTAGTCAAGGCTATGGTTTTTCCAATGGTCAGGTATAGATGTGAGAGTTGGACTATAAAGAAAGCTGAGCACAGAAGAATTGATGCTTTTGAACTGTGGTGTTGGAGAAGACTTTTGAGAGTCCCTTGGACTGCAAGGAGATCCAACTAGTCCATCCTAAAGATCGGTCCTGGGTGTTCATTGGAAGGACTAATGCTGAAGCTGAAACTTCAATACTTTGTCCACCTGATGCAAAGAGCTTACTCATTTGAAAAGACTCTGATGCTGGGAAAGATTGAGGGCAGAAGGAGAAGGGAATGACAGAGGATGAGATAGTTGGATGGCATCACCGACACAATGGACATGGGTTTGGGTAGACTCCGGGCATTGGTGATGGACAGGAAGCCCTGGGGTGCTGCAGCTCATGGGGTCGCAAAGAGTCGGACACGACTGAGCAACTGAACTGAACTGAACTGAAATCTGCTTTCATGTTACAGCATCAATGTTAAGAAAATTCCACAGAGACTCTACGGACTGGTTCAAAATTGGGAAAGGAGAACATCAAAATTATATACTGTCACCCTGCTTATTTAACTTATATGCAGAGTACGCTATGTGAAATGCCAGGCTGGATAAATCACAAGCTGGAATCAAGATTGTCAAGAGAAATATCAGTAACCTCAGATATGCAGATAACACCAACTTTATGGCAGAAAGTGAAGAGGAACCAAAAAGCGTCTTGATGAAGATAAAAGAGGGGAATGAAAAAACTGGCTTAAAGCTCAACATTCAAAAAATGAAGATCATGGCATCCAGTCCCATTACTTCATGGCAAATAGATGGAGAAACAATGGAAACAGTGACAGACTTTTTTTGGGGGGTGGCTCCAAAATCACTGCAGATGGTTACTGCTGCCATGAAATTAAAAGATGCTTGCTCCTTGGAAGCAAAGCTATGAGTAAGCTAGACAGCATATTAAAAAACAAAAACATTATTTTGCCAACAAAGTTGTGTATAGCAAAGCTATGGTTTTTCCAGTAGTCATGCATGGATGTGAGACTTGGACCATAAGAAAGCAGAGTGCCAGAGAGTTGATGCTTTTGAACTGTGGTGTTGGAGAAGACTCTTGAGAGTCCCTTGGACAGAAAGGATATCAATCCTATAGGAAATCAGTCCTGAATATTCATTGAAAGGACTGATGTGTGAACTCCAATATTTGGCCATCTGTTGTGAAGAGCTGACTTATTAGAAAAGACCCTGATGTTGGGAAAGATTGAAGGCAGGAGAAGAAGGGGATGGTGGAGGACAAGATGATTGGGTGGTATCACTGACTGAATGGACATGAGTGTGAGCAAGCTCTGGGAGATGGTGAAGAACAAGGAAGTCTGGTGCGCTGCAGTCCATGGGGTCATGAAGAGCTGGACACAACTGAGTGACTAAACAACAACAATAAATAAATCCTTCAAATCCTGAAGTGTTTACTATATGACCCTTTACAGAAAAATTTTATTGATTCTTGGTTTAAGCATATACTCCTATTTCAAAACAAAATGAAAATGGTAAATCTCAGATAGTAAGCTGAAAACAAATTCCATAGGAAATTGAGTCTGGGCCCATAGTTAAAACTCTTTTTTCTCTGTCCCTGGTATCTTAACACCATGACATGTTTTGCATGATCAGCTGCCTGGCAGACATCATGTGTACTAAGGGTTTAATTTCCTTTAAGTGCAGGGTCTTGCCCTGTTGGACATCTTGAAGTATTTTATTTTCCCTGGTGACTCTGAAAGATGACTAATGATTTCTCCTGGTACTCAATCATTTTTGGCATTTCACAGTCAGTCTTGGTTATCTATAAGAAGGCATACTTTTCCCTCTTGGCTGCCAAATTGTCCTCATGTTAAACATCAGTTTCATGTGCCCTTACTTGGGATCTTTAGCATTTATTGCTTTCTTATTATTACCTGTTAGAATGTCTTTGGGCTTCTGAAATTATTAATTTTTAAATTTTAGTTCTGCAAATTTGTCATTAAGCTATGATAGGCATTATAAAAAACAGTAGATTACTTTGAAATAGTTAATACATGCTTTGAACTGTAAAAATAAAATCAGAGAAAAATTGAAAATAAATGTACATTTCAAACTTTAGCCTGCTGATATCTTTTAAATGATATATTGTACTACTTTATTCTGTTTAAGAAAAAAAAAAAAAACCTTATGGAGTCAACTAGAGACTCTTAATGAAAGTTCCTGTTATAACACAAAACTGATATATTAAGGCAGCCATACCAAATAAGCCATCAATTTTAGTAACAATCATCCAGCTGCTTTTTATGTAAATGCTATGTTAAAAAGATACACACACACACACACACACACATACAGAACTTTAGTTGTATTGGCATAAATTTTTTATTTTACTTTTTATTCTACTAACAAGAGCATCTTCACTCAAGAATACTTCTTTCATTAGCTTTATGTTCAGTTTTCTTTAGGGAAAATTTCAAAGTTATCATAATATATACTTCATAAAAATATGTAAATGATTTTTCTTTTAATGTATCGTACCAAGATGCCTTTCTAACTATATGAATTACTCCACTTTTAAGCAAAATGTGCATCAAACAAAAGTGAAAGATAAATTACTTATATTGGATTTCTCTTCTTTTCCCCCAAAGACTCACTTATCTCATGGAAATGAAGAAAACAAAAAGAATTTCTTATGAAGCCCATAACAACTAAAAATAAATTTACACTTAACATGCTTATGTTAAACAATGCATACATTGTCTTTATAAATTTGACTTTTAAGTTGGGAGTTGTACCAGTAAGAAGGAAAAAGGAAAACACAAAAAATAATACCCCAATATTGAATCACCATATGCTTTTTCTATAAAATCCTCAAAAACCACTTGCTCAGTACTCTGGAAGTCCTTCATAAATGCAAAATTGAAGGAAAGCACAGATTTGAAAATGCTGCTTAGAAACAGATGAGAATGTTGGCTTACTCTTTTATGTAATGTTTTCTGGCATAATATAATGGATATGTGAAGACATTGAATTGCATCTGGAATTAAAGAGAAAGCTGGAATACAGACTTAACAGGTGTTCCAATTTATTATAATAGCTGTTAACACACACCTGCATTTTACACAGACTGAAGATTTTGGCTAGTCTTCAAAAGTCTTCTTACAGAGAAAACTGTCATGATTTACCAATTCCAGATTTATTTGGCATTGATTACATTGCAAGAGTGTGGAAGACATACCAAGGCTAGAAAGAGGAATACCAACTTTTTGGAGGTCTGGGGGGAAAAAAAAAAAGATCTTTGCAAAGAATATCATAAACCTATTATGAAAGAAAGTGGTTTTGTTCAGTAAAACACCCTTTCTTTCTCGTCTCATAATCCTTTGAAAGTCAATTAAAATTGGAAAATGACTACCGATGAGCATTGGCTGGAAAGGGATGATAAAACTGATAAAATAAAAAATTAGTTCAGCTGCTCTTGTGGGTAATAATGAAGATATGAAAAGGGAGCAAGGTAAAGAAGCTTTAAAATAAATATGTTCAATTTTAAGCTGTATTAAGTTGTTTGAATGTTCTACCACCTTCAGCTTTTCTGTACAATCTGTTTCAAACCCAAACACATTTTTGTTTGTACATTAATTTGTGTGTGTCCATAAATCACAAAAATGAACACTGAGTTTTTTGACTTAGGCAATACAGTAGGCTCAGGAGATGACCCATATACCAAACCAATTAAGTCTAAATGCAGAAAAGGAATATGGAAGAAAAATATAATTTCCTCTCACAGTATCTCCATCCTTAAAGATATCTTGGGAGGTATTCAGAGACTTTCATTGAACCTAGACTGGAGTTCAGTCAGTATTTGGATCTTAATGGACAGCATTCTCTAGCTATTACTTAAAGTACTTGTATGATGAAAAGACACCTCACTAAAAGCAACCAGGCACAATAAGAAAATTCTCTTTCTTTCATCTTCTCTGTCTCTATCTCTCCCTCTCACCAAAAATCTCTTTCACTCTTGCTGTATCTCTTTGTCCCTCTCTCCCTCCTGTGCACCCTCCCATTCTCTTTCTTCTCATAATACCATGTTCTAGTATCTCAAATTAAAAACAAACCCACAAACAAAAAACATGAACATATCTCTTCTTGACCTTAAATCTTCCTATAGCTACCACCTTATTTATATGTTCCTGTTCAGAGGAGTACTTTCTAAAGGGCTGCATATGCTCACGGTCTCGCCTTACTCTTCAGTTCAGTTCAATTCAGTTGCTCAGTCGTGTCCAACTCTTTGCGACCCCATGAATCGCAGCACGCCAGGCCTCCCTGTCCATCACCATCTCTCGGAGTTCACTCAGACTCACATCCATCGAGTACGTGATGCCATCCAGCCATCTCAGCCTTGGTCGTTCCCTTCTCCTCCTGCCCCCAATCCCTCCCAGCATCAGAGTCTTTACCAATGAGTCAACTCTTCACATGAGGTGGCCAAAGTACTGGAGTTTCAGCTTTAGCATCATTCCTTCCAAAGAAATCCCAGGGCTGATCTCCTTCAGAATGGACTGGTTGGATCTCCTTGCAGTCCAAGGGACTCTCAAGAGTCT